>CABFOQ010023820.1:0-14414 GCA_900660455.1 Gephyroberyx darwinii
GCTGGAAATAGTAGTGTTATAGGGAATGAGTTGGAGTTGGACACTGGCTATACAATAATGTTGATTTTGACTGTGGCTCTTGACAGGAGTTTTCTGCTATTTACTTTTAAGTGACCTTGCATTAAGAATAAAACTTTCTAAGTAGAGACCCCATCAGTTTATCCACCCTCAGACATGCTCCCAAACACATAGATTTTTGTAGTCCCTATGAACAATTTCAGGTAAGAAAATGTTATTAACTGAAATGTGCCGAAAGTGTTGTCAAAAAACGTAAGCACACTTAAAGGTCAAATCTGATCGTATGCACATTTTGTGAATGAGGCGCAATGACTTGGGATTACTACTTAGATCCCATGACCTTTTGAACTAAGGTAACTTAGCACACTGGTCTTAGCTTGGCTCTTCTAAACCCTAAGAAGCTTTACACGTACACCCTCCGATATCCATTACAGATTTTTGGTATTTGGAGAAGTTAGGTTGGAACAGGGCCAGGCATTTGCTACTTCTGTGGGTCCTCATGATCAGGAATAATTTGTATTGATGCTCAGTTTATCATCAGTCTGTGATAAGACCAACAGAATTAGTTCCTACTTTTGTTCTCTTTCAGGTAAAGAGGAAAACGGCAAAGACGAGATCAAAACTGTAGAGAATGGGCCAGACTCCTCCCCCCCCTCAGCCCCACATACATGCTCCTCTGACTCTAAAGCTCTTCTGGACACATGATGGACCTTTCTTACAAACATAGACACACACACACACACACACACCACTGATATCCTAGAAGGTTTTAAACACCTTGTAGTCATGATTTCAAGCTCATTGTATGTAGATCTTACTCTCAAAACATGTTATTTTTCCTGTGTTTGTTGCTCTTTGCTTCTTTTGTGGAGCCATTTTTAAAAAAAACAAAAAAAAACAGGATGGACATTTTACAAACGTTTTAATCTGGTTATGATGTTGCTTATTAAATTCCCTGGGAAAATCTTACTGTACGTCTCCAGACCTCTTCCTCCTCACTTGTCTGTTGCACAATATTTTTACTTTGCGCTTGCCTTTTGCTGACCTGTTTTACTCCTTAAGTGTTACATATATATACATATATATATATATATACCCAAATGCGACTATCCAGCTCAACTTTTGGAATATCCCTGATAATCAAAAATTGCAAGGGATGGGTAGAGTGAGAACATCAAAGCATAAGAAGTGCGTTTAACAGAAGGACTTGCTGCAAAACAAATCCCTTTCCTTTGTTTGCCCAGTCTGTCAACAGATTGTTGACGTGAATTTTATAAACTTTGGGAAGTTTCTAACTTTTGTGCTGTAGCTTGGTTGTTGTTCTGTCACAAGGTCGGGTAGAAACTCCTGGTGGCTTCTTTACTGCCTCCTGTAATGTTTTTAAAGGCCTTCGATTTATTTCCAGTTTGTTGATGGAAATATTGAAACTGTCAAAGAGCTTTGGCATATCCCAAGCTCTTTTCTTCTCACCTCGTCATTCCCCCAGACTGGTCAGGGGGTTTGACATCAAGCTAGATATGAATTACATAATTTTGCTTTTTTTTTTTTTTTTTTTTTTTTTTACTGTTGAAGTACAATACTTCACTTTTGAATGCATACTGATCATAAATTGCTATACAGGTATGTGTACAAGCTTGTGTCATCTTTTACAACTGAATATTTTTTTGTACCTTATTTCTTTTTGAAAGGTTTTTCTAGGGTTAAGCATTGAATGAGTGGAAACCTTAAGGGTTGTGTTGAGAATCACTGCTTATTTTTTGATGTAGTTTTAAGTATGTTTATTCACATGATCATATTTAATTTTTTTTCCAGAAAATAAATGCTTTTAGATGTTACTGTGTAGTGCATTTGTCTCAACCCTTGTGACTTGACTGGTAGAGCCCAAGAGACATGACAAGTTTTTTTTCCAAGTTTTTTTTTTTAATCAAAGAAACATGACACTGTCACAATAAATAACCATGCTTTGTACTGCTGATGCTTGCTTCCAGAGAAGAAACAAGAGGAAAATAAGTCCCAATTCAAATGGAGAAACCGAGATGCAACAACCCCTTTTTATGCTTTGTCATCGTGCAATGTTGTACATGGTGAGAACATCAGGGAGAAGGGAATCTTTACTTTTTTGTCCTTTCTTTCTTACAAAATATAGATCCAGCCATCAATGGTGTACTCTAGTGATAATGAGCAGGCTCTTCATCAAGAACCTGATTATTTACAAGTGAAGGAGATGCTATCCGTATTCTACCAGACTACGTGAACATTTCATTTGGTTGCGGTTGGAAGTAGTTCACTGTCTGGGGAAAAGGTGGCCAGCTTCCAGCCCCTGCACCATAACTCCTTGTAGTACTGTATGCCACTGGGTTGCTAGGGATGGGACATGGAGGGCAAGTAAAAGGAAGAGAGAAGAGGGCAATGTGTGAGGATGCATGGATACCCCACCTCTTTATGCTAAGTTATTTACAGTCCATTTACCTAAAATTAAAAATGTCTAGGAAACCTTGTGCAGGTCTGCTATCTGGATATTAAAGAACAGAGGAATTCCAGCCTCTAACTATTCATAAGACATGATTCAGTGCCAGACATGACCATTTGTCATTTCATTGGGCTGTGTATGAAAGGATGTTTTCACTATACAGAGCATCACCTATATACATGTATAATCTCATGGTTTTGATTGCCTACTGCTGGATTGTGTGGATGAATCAAGGCAGAAAAGAGAGGTTCCCCAGACACTGATCAGCGATTAGTTCAAAAGCTCCTCCTCCTGAAGTCAGGACCAATGGAGGGTGAGCTGATCCTTAATCCGTGGCTGAGAGTAACTTGTGCCTAAAATCAAAACTGATTGCTCTGGAGTAAAAAAACAAAACAGCATTGCTAACTCAGATCCTCAACAAAATTCAGAAGCAGTCATTTCTTGTCCAGCTTCTTCTACTCCTGGTACCAGGTGAATCTATTCAGAGCAGAATGAGATTTGTAAGCAACATACTCAGGTAAAATAATAAGCCTTTGGTTTCCTAATGATATGATAAATAGGATGTGCTTAATGGTAGCGGTTCAAAGTGGCCCTTTCCATAGAAAGAGTCTTTCTAGTTCTACAGGTCTTTGCCACACTAAAGGGATGCTAGACTGAACAGACACCCCATCACCACGTCATTTGGCAAAACTAAATAAAGGCAGCATAGAACGTGCAAGAAGAAATAAAAGACAAGGGCAGGTGGGGGGCAGCAGATGTGGTATGTAGTGACCTTAAAACCAAGATATTTCAGGAGCCTGAGCTGAATGGCTCCTCCCATACCATTTAGGGCCAGGATATTGGCTATGCTACCTCCTAATCTGGGGGGGGGGACATTCAGGGGCAAATCTCATGAATCAAAAGGATAAAAAGATATCTCTCCATATATTTGTAAACTAGGCATAGTTCATATTTAAAATAATTTGTTTTACAATGCCATGTAAGAAAAAAAGTATATCCCCATTTATTTTCAAATTTACACACATCTATTTACAGATAACTTCCTTCTGTGCATGTGTTGAGTGCAGCTGAGAGAATGTCTATGTTGTCTAAATCTACAGATTAGATGAGAAGAACCAGCACATCCACCTTTGCAGGTGTGTTGGAGTGAACCATCTATGTTAAAATCCATTACACTGCTGTGGCAGTAGAACTCTATTTATTCAACTAATTTTGAGATAGTTAGACCTTAAGAACATAAAATGTCCATAGAAAGAATCATCTGATGAAAGGTCTAACTGAACAAACAGTTGAAAGGATGAATGGTGATGTATCACAAGAGCAGTATGAGGGATTTCCTTTACATTTCACCCTGATTCCACAAATGGAAATTTCACCAGGCAATGGCAGCTGTTGACTCCTTGCAATATCAGGGCACATATGGGTGGGGTTTTTTCCCCCCCAAAAAAAAGGTTCAGAGCCAAAAGTGTGGGCCAAAATGAGTTTGTGGGAGGGGGGCTCAGAAACGGCATGATGAAAAATATTTCAGTTTTTTGGGGTGTCGGTAAAGGAGACATTTTTAGTTAGTGGAAGCGTAATGGATAGAAGGACAAATGAGGAGAGACAGTAGGCAGCAAGGTGGTGTGCATATTGGCGATGGTATTGGTGTCCAGTTTATAGCATACAAACTTGTGAAAGCCCTCCCAAGAGAAGGCTTTGTTAAATTGTGGTAAGTGGGAGGTTCAGTGTAATGGAAGGCAATGGCGGAATGGTACTAGGGAGGAGTTGATGCTATGACGAGTGGCGTTTGGGATCCTCAAGCCTGGCTGGGTCTCAGTTGCTAAGGAGCAGCTCTGTCGCCGTTTCCACATCCCAGGATTTTGAAGATAAGGCCGCTATTACTGCATTCTAAATGGGAAGGGGAAAACAGAATTTAATGTCATCTAGCTATCAAAAACAATGTATGACTCCTTTACCAAGTGGATTGAAATTGTATGAGGGGGAATGCAATTATCTTGTTGACAAAATAGGTAATGCATGCCCTCTTATTGCAACCAGATTTTAATGGGAAACGAGAAAATAATTATTTTATAGTAGTTAAATCTGAATAAATGGTGCTAGTTTACAGTAACACTTACACCTAACAGGCATGCCATCAAACCAAACCCACAAAACTATCCTGTCCCATAAAATGCTATATTCAATCCCAAGTTTTATCCCACAACAAAAACAAAGTGGTTCTGACCTTATCGAAGCCCATAGCACAGAGTTTGTCTATTTTGCGTGTGTAGTCGGGACTGGAGACTGGAGCACCTGCGTAGACATGAGACCACAGCCTCGCTGTCTGTTTGAACATTTCTGGGTTCTGCTTATACTGTGGGGGCAAAGAAAAAGCTCAATGTGACACAAGCACAGATAAAATATTCAGGTGATAGTGACAGTAGAAAACAAGAGACTGCATTCAGTCTCTTGAGAAAAGTGGCTTTGAGAAAAGATCAGCTAATTAATTGCTTATTGCCGTTCCAACTGGACTATTGGTATGAACAGGAGGGGGTGTGATATGTAGCATTGTAACATTAACATTATGTAATATTAGTACAATTGTCTATTAATCAGCAACATTAGCCAAAAGTTAAACCACGGACAACACTCCCAAATTCTCACTCCACAAGAATTGCTTCGCTTGTTTAGCTCTTATTGAAAATGAATGAAGATCAGCAACTTGTTGTTTAGTAAAGATGCAAAAAGGAGGAGAGTTGGGGTATATTACTGTCCCATAAAACCACATTCAAGAATTCTTTCTCACCTGGTTGGCTACTACTGCATCCTGTGGGTCGTCTGGTTCTGCTGCAGCAAGGAGAGCCTGTAGAGACAACAGCACTGTCCGCAGAGTCATAGCAGCCGCCCTGAGGGGAGAAAGGAAAGTTGGAGCACAGTAGAGGGTGTGGGGGTACAGGGAAATTTTTATTTATCATTAAGGTTTCATCTTGTGTGGTTAGGCTGAAAAGATACACAGAATGGATGGAGGGAGAGAGGAAGGACTACAACACATTGGAACACTGATGTACAGCACAAGGTTCAGGCATTACTGACTCACCACTGGTCTTTTAAAATGTCCAGACATATTGCTCCTGTGACAGAACTGATGTTAGGATGCCAGATCTTAGTGATGAATCGCACCTAAGAGAGAGAAAGATGTGAGAATGAAAGAGTGATCTGAATGGCAATGGTATGATGAGGGAGAAAAAGAAAAGGGGGAGTGTGTGTTTGTGCAAATGTGTGTTTGTGAGAGAGACCAAGTTAGTGAGTGAATGAGAAAAGCAAGAGGTAAAGGACAGAAGGAATTGACAACAATTCTGCAGAGCAGGTGGGAGATGTCAGAGCGCATACCTTTGGTGGGTTAAAAGGATAGGTTTCTGGGATTTTTATTTCAAGTTGATACCTGCCACCTAGGAAAGGAAGAAAACAGACAAAATATAGTATGATGCTAAAACAAAGAGTCTCGCAATAAGTAGATTGATACTTTATTAGTTTGCAGGTGATCAACGTTACCCTCATATGGTGTATCTGGTGGACCTGCTATCTCCCCCCTCAGCTCTGTGAAGTTCTCATCCACCAAATCTACTTTTATCTGGTTTTTACTCGTCTATCAGGGACAAAGAAAATGAGAGAATGACATTGAATAACGGTGATGGTTTGAGGGCTTTCAGTGGTCTCAAGTCAGTTGGTCTCTGTCAAGTATTAAACCACAAATTCTGACTTTAAGCGATTGTTTGTGAAACAAGACACGTTAGGTATTGGAGGCATAGCTACTCTCAGATTCTAGAAAGCCCAAGTCGTCTTGTTATGGAACTCTCTCGTGTCTGGCGTCAGGGCATTTGGCTAGTAGAGCCAAGCTAGCAACATTTGCTATCCCACGACAAGGAGCTGTTGTGGCTTGAGGGACAGTAGCATAACATAATAATGGCTTTTAATGGTCGCATTCCTTTCATACTGACGCCGACCTCTGGGTAAAATTGATTTAGGCAAGTTTGTTAGTAGTTACGCAGCTAGCTAACGTCATGTGCTAACGTTAACTGGGAGGGAGCTGTCAAACTACCGTTAGCAAAACGTTGTCATACTAAGCTAACGCTAACCGTTAACCAGCATTACACAAATAGTAAAATGTATGTGTGTCACGCTTCATATAATGTAGTTTCGTTTAGACAATTACTCGAAAGTGTGCGGTATTGTTTTTTGAATTGTTAAATGAAACAGAAGGCCTGCCAGTTCACAAAACTCAATCCCCGGCGTTTCCTGAACACACCCACCTGACGCAAGAGAAGCTGGACCAAAACGCAGCAGACATAGATGTCAAGCTAAAGCTAGTTCTCCTATTTGGGCCTGAGTCACTGCAACACAGGCTTGAGAGCTAGCTACGCTAGCCAAGGTAACGGTAGTCTCTATCACAACGACAACAAAAACTTTTATTTTTAACCGACTTAAACAGTTTAAAAGAAGAAACAACATCGAAGTAAAATAGTAAATACTACACCTCTTCGCTTTTGAGAACTTCTTTGAACTCCCGCTTGATCCTTTGGACCGCAATGTTAGCCATGTCTGTGTCTTCTTTGCTGCTTGAAGCTGCCCCTAGCTAGAGCAGGCCTCCCTCTGTGTTCTGTGCTGATTGATTGCTGCTTTTCACAGGGATCCCACTTTCACTTTGACTGTCTCACGCTTTACCACTTCAAAACCTGCTCCCCTTTGAAAACAAGCGGCGAGCAGCGACCGTCGACTGCAAGCGCACAGCGTCAGTCTCCAGAAACATACACACAGTGCCGCGGTGGTGCGCCTAAATGGAGAAACTAGAATTTTCATTTGTGAGCATTTGTAGTGAACGGGATTGATTTCCTTGTTTTTATTTGCTTTCAGGATTTTTCTATTCTACTAAAAACACATGGTTAGCACTGTCATGTGATGGGATTTAAATTAACTCACTACAATGCAATTCTGAATGTGTTCTACAGGGATTTATGCTTACTTGATTTGTGGCTTTTATGAGTCTCTCTCGCTTTCTCGCTCTCTCTCTCTCTCTCTCTGTCTCTCTCTCTCTCTCTCTCTCGTACATACACACACACGAACATTGTGTTTGGAAAAAAGGGAGGATGGAAGATCAAGGAATTTTTCCTTATGGTTCACCCAAAATTTGTTTTAAAAGTTAACCCGTCCGTTTTCTTCTGATAAAACAATTTGTGTAGATAAAATATATATATCAGTAATTTATATTGAGTGACAGTTGTACAATAGACCTAATGTTAGTTTGTGCCAAAGGTTGTTTTTATATTAAGCTGTATGCACATATTTTGCAGTTTTTTCAGTAAGTCTTCCATAATTATTTAGAATTCAACACAATTCAAGAATTCAACAACTCTGAAATTATTAATTCTGTATAGTGTACGTATTTTAAGACTACAGTCTGATACGTGTTTTAATAATGTCATGCCGTGTAAAATGAGAAGAATTGTGGAATACGCAAGGTGAGAAACTGATAAATATATGTACATACTCTTTAATGTGACAACCTTTTAATACAGAGATAAGTGGTATATATTTATATATTTAGTTACACAACTGCAGATGTTGGAACTCGGCGCATATACTGCTGGATGAGTGGCAGCTGGATTGTTTGTTTACTATCCAGGAGTCAGCCCGTTCCTTGTTGCGATTGGCTCAAATGCCTGCTCATTATACTTTTGGACCAATAAGAGGTATTTGATGAAACCTGCAGAAATCTTCCTCGACTTCCCGGATGTCTCGCGTGAGCAATAGCGACTTGGCTCACGTGTATCAAACAAAACACAGACGGTTGGAATTTGCTGTGCGGATGACATGTTGGTAGTTCAGTGCTTTGCAAGGTGTCTAACAGCAAAACAGCAGTGCACCGTGGAGTAGAAAGACAATAAACGCTTTTTCTGAACGTCTAAAAAGCACAAGTAAGTTCCGTTTCGATGTCCTTCACTGTCACATCTGTTTTTGATCATATTTTTGAAACATTTACAGTTGAAAAGAAATGAGTTGATGTTTCAAAATGGCTAGCTAGGCGATAGTGTTAGCAGCTAGGAAATGCAACGTTAGCTAAGATAGAGAACAAGGCTAGCTGGATGTAAAATTCGAGTTTAGGTGGCGGTAGCTGCCTTGAATTGTGCAGCCATTCACTCGTGAAAAATAAGTTGTGAAAAATAATTGTGGTTTTCGTCGAGATAAATCCACTCCAACTCAGCGTCAGTAGTTTGTTGGCCTCAGAATGTAGTGTAGACTTTATATGCTGCCTTTCAGCGAGTCCTACGACAGCTAGGTGTCAAAAACGAAATGTAGCCAGATTGAGAGTTATCACTGCAAACCAAAAGTTTGCAGATTTCTGTAACATACACTCACAGCCTGCTGGCCGTCCCTCAGCAGTCCCCTCCCCCTGGCCTGTATTTGTGAAACAACAATACAAACCAGCACTGACAAGAGCTAGTGTTGCGTTTCTCTCGCTCACTGTGTTCTACACACTTTTGGTTTATTCTAAGGTGAATGCCATCTAGAGAGACATGGCAGAAGGAGGCTACGACCCATGTGAGTGCATCTGCTCTCATGAGTATGCCATGAGGCGACTCATCAACCTGGTAAGTGATTGCAAAGAATCAACAGTGAAGCTCTCATTGTTGTGTTCTTCGAAATCCAAATCCACTTGATCATTAGAGAATCAGGGTGCTGTGGTAGATCAAAAGGAAATTAACTGTTGTAAGTGTGCAGTGTGAAGTACACATTTTTACAACGAGAGGTGGCACCTAAAGGTGGCAACAGGTTAGACTGCTAGAAAGTCAAGGAAATAGTCTCTAGTGAAGAAGGGGAGGAGGAAATGAAAAGCCGGTAAGTGACACCGAGCCAGCATATCCTGGTTCCTGTTTGTTTTGAGGGCATATCAACCTAGACACACAGAGAGGTTTAACTTTGTTGCACTGTGTTTAAGATTAAGATTCATGTTCAGGTTTGTGTGCACATGTGAATCCTCCAATGCCTTTCATAATGGAAAAGTGAACATGTAACTAATAGAATATAAATGGTTGAGCTCAACTTTGTCTCTGAGTAGATTAAAGAATACAGCCTCAAATTTAAGTTCATTGCCTCATTGGCTCTTGTGTGCAGGTGTAACAATCGTGGTGAGCTGCAATTGGCTCAGAACCACTCTTGGGGCTTCCTGGTTTGCCTGCAGAAGGGTGTTGTCTAAACAGCTAAACCACAGCATGTATCAGTTAGCTAGAACAGCGATGTAACATTATGCCAAGAAACAAAGACTTGGAATAGTTGCTTTGCACCATGAATGTGTGGAGACGGTGATTTCTAATTGTGGATGTGTGCATGCCCAGTGTAATAAAGCAGCTGAGATGATATCATTTGCACACGTTACACAACTTGATCACTTCTATTATGACGTTGGTTTAGTAGTGTGTTTATTAGGGTTGGGTATTGAAAAGGCGAAATATGTTGGTCCGACTGAGTATCAGAAATAGTTGGGAAAAACTGTTTTGATGCTTTATGGTACTTGTAGCCCTGATACAAGTAGGCTACCTGATACAAGTACCAGGGCTTGTAATTGCACTTTATTTTCTTCTGTTCCATTTTCTGTCATTTAATGACATGATCAAAATTGCACTTTATTTTCTTATTCTGCTTAGTCTGTCATTTTTACAATGACAATTTTTACAGATTATTATTTTTTTTACAAATTACAAAGATACCAGTTATAATCATTTATAAAAACATGGTTTTCATTCATATAGTTAATTGAGGCATGTGCTCGACGGATTGTAGAGGTGTCAAATGGCTACAAGATCGTCACAAAGAAGAGTACAGTCCCGGTGCGAGCTGCCAAGAGCATCAGACGGATATTTGATAGTCTTTCATCATGTTTTTTGTTTTGTTTTAATTATTTCTTCCAAAGGGTCCTGTCCTGCTCCACTGACTTTTTTCCCTCGGCAAGCCCTATAACGAAAAAACTAAGGCGAATTTCACTTACCCACAAAGTCCAAAAGATTATTTGTGCGTAGGAGATGTAGCATGTGCCACCGCGGTGAAAGTAGACAAGTGAAGGATTACGAACATACGGGTTGGGAAATGTCCTGAGATTTCATAAAAGACAGGCTTGGAATTGCACTTTATTTTCTTCTGTTCCTATTCTGTCATTTAATGACATGTTCAAAATTGCACTTTATTTTCTTATTCTGCGTAGTCTGTCATTTTTGCAATGACAATGTTTACAGATTTATTTATTTTTTTACAAATTACAAAGATACCAGTTGTAATCATTTTTTTTTAAAAACATGGTATTCATTCGTATAAAGTATTGAAAAAAGTATCATCGTATCATATCAAATTTAAAGGTATCGGTTTCAAAAAAATTTGAAGGATACCCAACCCTAGTGTTTATAGGTCACCTGTACTTTCTCCCCTCCCCAGATGAGGGCAGTGGTAACCAGAGGAATTCATTGATTAATTGAATGTTAGAATGGGAGGATTCATAATTTTCTTTTTTCCTCCTTTATTTCCTTTTTTTTTTTGCTCTTGCTTTAATATTTTCTCACAGCTCAGGCAATCTCAGTCCTACTGTACAGACACGGAGTGCCTTCAGGAAAGTATGTATGAGCATATTGTAATTTCACACTGGAATTTTTGTTGGAATACATGGAAGCATGGCTGCACTCATGGCTTGAATCAAAAATGTTAATGTAGATTTAAAGTCGGTACATGTTAACATTTGTCTCTGTTTGTTCAGTGCCGGGTCCCAGTGGGCCAGTGGGGGGAGGAGGGGACCTGACCCTTCCTATGGTTCTGATGGGATGGATGGTACTGGCTCTGCTCCTCTTCTTGCTCCGCCCATCCAGCCTCAGAGGTCCCCGTCCCACAGGCAAACCCACTGGACCCCACAATGTTAGTATCAACTGTACACATTCCACATGCCTGTTATTACTTTAATATGATGGTATATTACCAATCAAATCTCCTACTGATCTATATTGCTTCAGCTCAGCCTCAGCCAAATTATTCTTTTGTTGTTTATCTGCATTGTTGTCTTGGGTTGCAGAGCGATGACAGAGAGCCCCCAGCACCACCTATTGACTAGCAGTGGAGCCAGAGAGCCAGTACTCAACCATCTGTTCTGACTGGAGCTACACAGTTAGCTAGTTACTGTGACCAGGACTGCGCCAACTCCCTGTCAACCTTCATTCAACTATCCATTGCTTTCCTATTCTGATTATTGTTTTTCTTTCCATTACTTTGTAGGTTAGCTCTGCTCTGTCTAGAACTCTTCTTACTTAGTTAAGTCTGTTAACCAGAAGGTATAGCGTCAAGCCTCCCACCCCAACTTCTGGTGAAGATTTTTCTGATGAAATTCAGACATAAAGTCAAAATGAAGGAATATGTCACAGGGATTGGGGGAGAAGGGAGGCGTAGCCATAAATTCCTGTGTGCAGTTAAACTTGTTATTCCAGTGCTTGCTGAGCGATGCAGGGTGGAGATTTCTTCATCTCACAGAAACATTCCACTTTTTCAGCTTTGAAGTCACAACTCTGACTAGTGCCAGTAATGATGTCATATTTAAACTAGGGCCTTAGCAGAAGGGTGAAATTGAGTATATTGGGTTGAGCAGAATGCTGAAATTAAAGATAACGCAGCACATGGATTTTTTTATATACTGAATTGATCTTCTGTGTTTACATGCAAGCTTCAATTAGATACTCGACCCTACCAGAAAATATTTAGGTCTGTTAGATTAACTTTTTACAGTTCCAAGAAAACTGTCTGTCAAAACACTGTCACTTTAAAGTATCAGTAGGATCGGGCCAGTTTGGTTACTCTAGTCGTCTTTAAGTAAAATAGTTCTAAGAGTGCATTATTACGCCACATGTAAACATAATGTGTATTACAAAAAAGGGATACTAATTCAGCCTCTTGAGAAGTACAAGTGACGTGTCTCAATAGAAGTTAGAAGTTTTGAAATTATTTGGTCGCATTGCACACTCAATGGTTGAAATGAGATGGATTCAAAATTCCAGGGGCTTTGCTGGCATACAGTTACAGTTGTGTACGGACGTTGTAAAAATTAATATACTCAACAAAAACAAGTTTTACTCTTGTAATATGATGATTCAATGTACTGTATTCAAATTGTTGTATGGTAAAAAGAAAACAATGATTAATGTATAGACACTGACTTAATAGTAGCTGAAAATTATATTTTATTAGCACTTTTGTTACAGTATATTCATTCGTTTTGATGGTCCTGATTCTGTTGTCTAAATGATGGCCTTGAGAAGACCAGGGCTCGTGCACCACCCCTTTCCCTTGAGAATCACTGCAGTCTGACATTGGATTTATGGGTGGATTTGTAAATTTCTACTCCCACAGCTTCTCTATCATATGTCAGACCAGTGACTACTAAAAGGAAGGGAGTTAGAAAAGGTGCATTTTAGAAATTTTGAAATGGTGCCAATCTGAGGGTATTTCACTGGTCTCATTACTAACCTACAGACAATTGTTTTTACTAGATGGTAGGATGGCAAGATATTTGACCCATCAGGTCATAATCAATCTGAAATCTTTATAGAAAGGGGACAAGGAAATGCTACACAATAGAAATCTTCTGTCTTGATATGCTTTTTCGGATCACATTAGCTTGGTTTCCACTACAGAGCCTGCTACGGGCTTGCTCATTATTCATGTTCATGTTCCTCTAAACAGAAAAGGTGATTCATTTTACATTTAGATAGTTACAGAGATGACTTGTCAGCTGGACTGTAGTTTCAAATGTGTTGTAAACATTTTTGTTTGGACATAACTTGGACTTGGTAAGCTTTTTCTTGGCCGGAAATGTGGCTATTAAAATGTATCTGAGTCTTGGGGTACATTCCAAGTTACTCATGATATCAAAAACGACATGGCCAAGTCATAAGATTCTTCTGTGCTAAACATATGGTGTGAAATTTTTAACCCTGCTACAAGTGGGTATGATCTGAAACACATGCTGTCATTGAGCTTATGTGGCAACTCATCAACGTTCATCCCTACAATCTACAGTGGCTGCTAGTCCTCTGTTCTTCATCAGTGAGTGTGGCTACATTCAAATCTAAACTCCTTCCTCCTCCTTCTTTCACCCTCTGGAGAATGTGAGGAGCTGTTATGGAAGGCACATATTGGGTAAAACTTAGTTAAATTCACCAGTTTTAGATCAGGAATCCATCATAGATTGTTGAGATGAACACACCACATGTAGACTATCTGGTGTCACAGGAGGCCTGAATTTACACTAATTATCTAAAAGAAAGGGCTTCAACTATGCACTTTTCCTTACAAAACAACAAATAAAAAGAATACAGACTAGTGCTTTGTTGGTGTGTTTTGTAGGAAAACTGTACATCTCCATACATTTATCATGTACATTTATAATGCTGTAAAAGGAGAGGATTATCTATTTCTGCTTTTAATCAAACATGGCAGGCACACCATAAACACAAGGAAGCAATGTATAACTCACTGGTGTGTTTGTGTTTAAGGTTGTGTGAGGGTGTGTTTCCCATGTTGTTTCCCTGCTGTCAGCTTTTCAGTAGATGATTTAGATAATTTATTACTTGTATCAGGGTGGCAATTCACTAAACCCTGAGGTATTGCAAAGTCCCTGCATTTAATATTGTTTTCAAGTCTTTTATTGTCATATCTACAGTATCACTTACAGTCATACTGGACAATGAAATGTTTGGGATGAGGAATGTTTCAACTGGGTAGGTGTACATTAAATAACACATCTATATATAAAACACAAAATAAGACAAATAAGGGCAGATAAACTAAAATAGAAATAGGAATAAAACAATGTATGAATATTAAAAGCAGCAGGACTGACAACAGTTGTAAATAATATTAGAGA
>CABFOQ010023822.1:0-11677 GCA_900660455.1 Gephyroberyx darwinii
ATGAGGGATTGAATAAGGGAGGAGAGCAAGAGATGTGGGGAGGCGGACATAGGACATGGAGGAGGTGGGAGACATTACATGTGTGAGTGAGAAGCAAACCCATCCCCCCTCTGCCCACTCACGCCCCCGTGGCCAGCCAGGACAGGCAGAGGTCAGCATGAGGTAGAGGAGGAGGGAGGGAAGGAGTGAGAGAGGGGGTGCAGAGGAGAGAGAGAGAGAGAGAGAGAGGGGTGCAGGAGATGGGGGCGCTAATGTGAACCAGCTGTAGAAACCTGATACCTCAAGAGAGGGGGAGAAAAAAGAGGTAGAAGAGAGAGAAAGAGAAGGAGAGCAGGGCTGCAGGAAACTGCACAGAGTAAGAGGGAGGGAGAAAGGCAGAGGGAAAAAAATCCCACATGGAGCATAACAAAGAATCCTATAGATGAGTTTGGCTGCAGAAACCCTCTCTACCGAGCTCTTCCTGAAAGTAGAGCTGAGTGTGTGTGTGTGTAGGTGTGCATATCTGTGTGCAAGTGCCTGCCTGCGTCCTGCAGTATATATGAAAAAGTGGTCAGCAGAATCACATCGCTCTCTGTGCTATATTCAACCACAGTTGAGTATTTGTCGCAGTGCGTTCGGTCGTTCGTCTCGTTCTCAGAGACACCACTCCCTGACGGTAATGTGAATCATGCACAGCCTTGTCTGTTCGCTCCGGGCTGCAGCGATCTAGCCAGAGGCTCAGTAGTGAGCAACCTATCTCACACTGAAACCTGAAGGACACGGCAGTATCGCTTCCTGACGCCATGGCATTTGGTTCTGTCAACACCGGTCTGATAACACTGATTGAATTTAATAGAGTTTACCTGGCATCTTTTCTGTCAGCACTTTTGAATTTTCACGAGATTCTCAAAACGAGTGGCAAGACACAACTCGAGCAGAGGAACTATTTTTACTCTTTTTTTTTCTCTCTTTGCAGTGGCCCTGCTTTAACTTTTCATGCAAGGATTATTTACAGTAGAAACGTCACCAAGTCTTATTTATTTGAAGCTTAAGAGGCTAGATGTTGCAACAAAGCACAGGCCTCAAATTTCCCCTCTCTCACTGAAGTGGCTATACCTGACTTTGAAAATGCCTATCATGTTTCCCATAGTTTTTACAGTGAAAATGTGCGAAATGTTCCCAGTGAAACGTAAACCCGGCATTAACCTGGACACGGCGGTCTTTGTGTGACAGCCTGCTAACGTGATGTATGTCGCGGGGCAAAGGGCCGTGTCGTTACTCCGGGAGAGAGGCGGGGGAGGCTGTCGGGGAGAAAAAAGAGCAGCCCTAATTCCCAGGACAGCCGTCTTGTTGTGATATCATGACCAAGCTGTGTTTGTGTTTAGAGCGGGGAGTCAGAGCGGGGAGGGATATCTGTCTGTGTGTGTGTGTGTGTGTGTGTGTTTGTTTTGGAGTGTGTGGGGTTAGCAGTGCAAACATACTGATAGAGGATCGGAGACGGAGAGGAGGCGAGGTGGTCGTGTCTGTGCACTGTGTCTAATCTGAGAGGGCTGAAATCCTCGTCTCCTCCTTTGAAGATCTGATGTCACTCATCTCCGGCCTGTTTATCTGTTTACCAGATCCCTCAGTTCCCTGTGAGTGAGATTTATAGAGTTGTAGGGAGTAGAGTAGAGTTTGGGCACAGTAAGGGGAAGTTTTACGCACACCCAGGATCTCTACTGCTCTCTATTTTGGTGTTTATTTCATGAAACACATTTTGGCCGCAGCAACAAAATGAGCCGACATTCCTTTCCTTTTATGTTACTTTAGTTACTTCATGTATAGGCCGACGCATTGCACGCACATGTGTGCACCAAACAAGCATGTTATAGCGGGAGTGTTTGTGTTCTTTGAAGATACATTGGGTGTAGATGAGAGACACACACACCACACACACACACACACACCACACACACACACACAGATCTGATTGATCTGTGAGACTTGTCCTTGGCATGATTCACAACTCCCCAAGTTTCCCATGTGCTCACAACCTAATATCTTCAAGCTGCTTTCGGGTGGAGTGGCCAATAATAAATATAACTTAGAACGTGTGAGACTGGATCTCAAATGATTCCCGTCTCCATTTCACATGGCTCCCAACATCGATCTCAGTTCCTGATGATTCACTTCTGCCTCTGTGTTGTTACTTGCTCTTGGTCTATTCATTGGTGAAGTAAGCATCAATTTTGCACTTGGGAATGGTTATGAAAGAGGATATTTGTTTGTGCGTGTGTGTGTGTGTGTGTGTGTGCGTGTGTGCGTGTATCTCTGCTCCCCTATTATGTTACCTGAGTCCCTCCAGGGAGGAAGGTGTGGAGGCCTGTGTCTGAGAGGCAGCAGCTTGCTCTGTAGCACATAGTCCCTAGACAGTGTGTCTGCCATGTGCCACACACACACACACACACACACACACACAGTGTGACAGACTGCCAAATGAAGGAGCTTATAAACGGAAAATTACCTGAGTAATACTCACATTTCTGCTCGGTAACAAAATGACACCACTGGCCCAATACTAATGTCACCCATAGAGAAGCGGTGAGTGAAAATGGGAGGTTCACTGAGAGAGAGAGAGGAATAGAAAGTGACGATGGGTGACTTGTTTGTGATCCCTAGTGGTCATATTGTGTAATATTGTAGTTTCCTCCTCGTCATCAGGCTGAATCACTTTACAGAAAAAGAAGATCAAAGGGAAGTAGAAAGAGACGAGAGAAACTGAGGAACAAATAGATACGTTGCGTCTCGTCACCTGCCACACACACAGTCAACTTACAGACCATTTAGTGTCATAGTGGTTGAGAGTCGAGTTGTTTTTGTTTTTGTTCTTAATACAGTCGTACACATGACAGCTTTTTGGGCAACGCTGATGGGCAGCTGCTTTAGGGAGTTTCCCCAGCATGTGATAATATGTGACAGACAGACAGACAGACAGACACACAGACAGACAGACAGACAGACACACAGACAGACACACAGACAGACACACAGACAGACACACAGACACACAGACACACAGACAGACACACAGACAGACAGACACTTTATTGATCCACAGGGGGGAAGTTCTGGGGTTGCAGCAGCATAACAGTATCACAAAAACCAGAAGGTACAAAATACAGAGACCTAAATACTAAATACTACAATACTAGAACCAGGATGTACAGCGGATGGATGACACGTTTACATGTATACTAGTAATAAGAGTGGGAAGAGCAGCTTGTGGATGAATGGATGGTACATATTACATATAGAGAGTACTTATAGAGTTAAAGAACGGTAATGAATAAGTGTGAAGCGAATGAATGTCCCGATGAAAACGTGTAAAAGGTTTTGGCCCTGCGTCTAACTTTGTTGACTTGCTGCTCGTATTGCCCAACCGCATTGCCTCAAGAATTGCCAATCATCACCCTTGTGATGTTTTCTGCTGCTTTTTGCTTTCTTCCAGGTTACAGTCAACAACTTCCAGATAACTCCACCTCGCATCCTTCTGCTTTTGAACTTCTTCTTTGTAGTCCGTGCCCCCCGGTTAACCCTTCTGCCGAGCTTAGCTTAGCTTCCCCTTCTTCCAGGGTAAAAGTGTCTAAGCGTTCTTGTTATTTGAACAGGAAGATTCCCTTTATGCACCAAACACACATACTCCACTCTACTTCTACATAGGGTTGTGGCCAGACACGCACTAGACACGACTCTTTACCTGTGCTGGTTCGTTCTTTGATGTGCTGTGTGTATACTGCAGGACTGATGTTGTTTTTAACTCTAGCCGTCTGATGTGGTCTACTACGTGCTGCTGACTGAAACTCACGCTTTTGTTTTGTTTCTCCTCCTCCGTCAAGCACTGACGTATAGACACACATACACATACAAGACGTACGCATTTGTCTTTTGTGTTTATCTTTGCACGCTCACTCACAGATTTCTGTGTTTTTGTGTGTGTGTTCAGGTGTGCCGCGGGCTTCCTGGGCGAGTACTGCCAATATAAGGACCCTTGCCACCCCGGCTACTGTGTCAATGGAGGAAACTGTTCAGTGACCGTGTCAGCCGGTGTGCCGGTACCGGGCAGCCCCACATGCACCTGCCCTCTCGGTTACACCGGGCCGCACTGCAAGATCCCCCAGAACTCCACCTGCTACCCCAACAACCCCTGTGCCAACCAAGGTGTCTGCACCCTCCTGTCCCTTGACAAGTACAAGTGCCAGTGTGCAAAAGGATGGACAGGTGAGATATAAGATGCTCTAGCTAACCCGAGCTAAATAACACAGGGGATCGTTGCATCAGATCCTGTGCGTTGTTTGTGATGCCAACTCTTCCTCCCGTCCTCATCCTCCTAACCCTCCTCCCCAGGTCCGCGGTGTGGGCGCGAGGACAGCTGTCTCTCGAGTCCCTGTGCTAACGGTGGTACTTGCAGCTCTCTGTCTGGCGGTCACTACACTTGTTCCTGCCCTCCTGGCTACACCGGTACACGCTGCCTCAACGACACAGACGAGTGTGCCGTCACCCCCTCTTTGTGCCAGAACGAAGGAGTGTGCATGAACACCCCCGGCTCCTACACGTGAGAGATTATAATAGTCAAATCTTAAAAATATGAATATCAGGAAAAAATAAAAATAATAGTATACCAGGTAAAACTAGAATATCAGGATGATTTTCATAAGATTCCTTAGTATGGTTGAGTGTGTGCTGTCTAGACTGAATCAAATGGTATGGACTCTGCCATTGCAGGTGTAACTGTGCCCCTGGATTCACGGGCCGACACTGTGAAACCCCGTACGTCCCGTGCTCACCGTCTCCGTGCCTTAATGGAGGCACTTGCCGCCCGACTTCTGACACCAGCTACTCGTGCCACTGCCTCCCAGGTAGGAGAATTTACACTTTGAAATACCTTTATTGTTACCCTCTGAAAAAGTACCAATACAGGCCACAATAAAACATCCCTATACTTAAACCATGCAACAACTAAAACAAATAAAACCCCTCAGTGTTGTTGTTTGTTGCCAGATTAGACACTGAAAGAGGGAAGGAGGTAAAGAGAAATGGAAATTGAGCATGAAATTGTGAACGGAGGCAGAGAAGAACAGAGTGACAGTGTTTCTAGTATCTATCTATAAATGAGCACAGCTCTATGTTGCCATATTGTTTCATTGAGTTGTTTGAGGTGCAAACAGCAGGATCCTGCTGGGTCTGTTATAGTAGACACAGTAGTCACACTCTACTGTCAGTCTACCACAGCCAAAGTGACTATTCTGTAGACACAACAAACACTTAGGTACCAGGGCATGTCTTATTACTTGTTTACAATACAGGCTAGCATACTAATATGACTATATGTCTCCCTAATAGACATAAAATATAAAACAATAGTTAGTATAAGCTGTTTTCATTGTGGGTAGGTTGCATGCACTAGTGATGCCATCATGTCCCTCTCCTTCCTGTGTGCCAGGGTTCAATGGGACTAACTGTGAGAACAACATTGACGACTGCCCAGGACATCAGTGTGCCAACGGGGGAACCTGTATGGACGGAGTTAACACCTACAACTGTCAGTGCCCTCCGGAGTGGACTGGTAAGGGAGTGTGTGTGTGTGTGTGTGTGTGTGTGTGTGTGTGTGTGTGTGTGTGTGAATGCTTATATATGTGTTCTCTCACATTCAGCATTCATCCACTTTGCCTTGCTATGGTTTTCTCAAGACTTGGTCTCACAGTGTCATGCGCCTCAAACACATGAGGCTTCATCGATCAAGATAAGATCGAGATACCAGGAGTTTCCCTTCTGCTGCTTTAAGATGTGAGGGGGATCTATGAATGAAGATAATCTGAGTACATGAAAACCTTCAACAAAAGGCCGTTGGAAGCCGAATCACTGATATGACTATTCAAGAAAACATTATAGCACATTTCCTGTTTTCCTGGTCTGAAAACACACTTGATCCACCTAAAAATGTAAAAATAATGGATACCAGACACACATAAATGTACATTTCAGACATACACTATCAAGCATGTATTAACTGTATAATACTAGAATAAGCATTCTGTGTTTTAGTGTGTAGAATAAGTTTTGGCACACTATTCCATCATCTTTCAGTGTGTCAGAAAGTCCACTCTTGTTTCCTCTGTGAACAGGGATGTTGGCTTGCATCCTTTCATACTATCCCTCTTTCTACCAATCACTTCCTCTCTCCCTCAATCCCTCGTCTTCCTACCTCCCTGTCTCCCTGCCTCTCCACAGGTCAGCACTGTACTGAGGATGTGGATGAGTGTCGCCTGCAGCCCAACACCTGCCAGAACGGCGGTACCTGCAGCAACGTGTTAGGCAGCTACGTCTGCGTGTGCGTCAACGGCTGGAGTGGACCCGACTGTTCAGAAAACATCGACGACTGCGCCACAGCGTCCTGCAGTCCAGGCTCCACCTGCATCGATCGCGTCGCCTCTTTTCTCTGTGTATGCCTCTCCGGGAAGACAGGTGGGCACGGAGGGGGAACATTTCTAATGCATCAAGGCATCATGCGTATTTTTTGGGACATTTTATGGCACAACACGAAGCAGAACTGGTGTGAATCAGGTTCTGTGTCTTCAGATTTTAGCATTTTAGTCTGTAATCTGCAGAACAAGTCTAACCACAATTGATGTTTGATTGATGTTCATCACCCTTGAGGACAAAGCACTGAAATAAATATGATCCAGATCATTTCATCAGTTCAATATCATCATAGCATAAATCTACTGTACACTTTAATTAAGATTTAACTTAAACTAAACATCTGTCCCAGTAGCAAATTTCCAGTGGGCGAGTTTATTTTCCTGTCTCACCAAAGAAAATGTGTTTTTGCACTTGGACGTGTGAAAGCATCTTTCATTCGAATGGCTGAACCCCTTTACTTTTCTTAACTCGTCTTCATGTGCTGTGAACCCCTCCAGGTCTGCTGTGCCACATAAACGACGACTGCATCAGTAACCCCTGTAGAGAGGGCTCTCAGTGTCACACCAACCCCATCAACGGCATGTTCAACTGTAACTGTCCAGCTGGCTACATAGGCAGCACCTGCAACATCGACAGAGACGAATGCAGCATTGGTGAGAACGAATGACACCTCTCTATCTCCGTTACGAGACATGTCTTTCAGAACTTCATGTGTATGTATACAGTGTTGTTCTGGGTTTCCAAACACTTCTGTCCCCTCGCTTGAGCTCTATTCCATTTCGTTCTACTTTGAAAACACGCCCCTTCCCTTCCCTCCCCCAGGTACCAACCCCTGTGAGCACGGTGGTCAGTGTGTGAACACCGATGGCTCCTTCACCTGTAACTGCGTGAGGGGCTACGCTGGGCCACGCTGCGAGCAAGATGTCAACGAGTGCGCTTCCAGCCCCTGTCAGAATGACGGCACCTGTCTAGATCGCATAGGAGACTACACCTGCATCTGCATGCCCGGTACGCTTACAACTTATATTTCACCCATTTAGTAGAAATTCTCCTCCAGATGACGTGAAATGGTCAGCGTTTGTGAATGCCATATTCTTACCTGCTCTTTCTTTCCATGCAGGATTTGATGGCACTCACTGTGAGATGGAGATAGACGAGTGTCTCAGCTCGCCCTGTCTGAACAAGGGGATATGTCTGGACCAGGTCAGCCGCTTTGTCTGCAAGTGCCCGGCAGGTCGGTACACAATCTAGTCACATTTCAGTTTTTGAATAAAAGTCGCCCACCTAGCCACGTCAGCAACTATTCCTTTAGTTATTGAGTCCAGCACATACAATGACTTTTGTTCTGTGTGCTGTTTTCAGGCTTCAGTGGCGACATGTGCCAGATAGACATCGATGAGTGTTCCAGCACACCCTGTCTGAACGGGGCCAAGTGTATCGACCGACCGAACGGATATGAGTGTGAATGTGCTGAAGGTACCGGGGCCGAACATCGCTCTTCTTAACGTGACAGTGATGTGCTACTGATTCTAGTGCCATCACTGATACGTAGTTTTAGTTTTTTTAGCTTTGTGCTAAGTAGAAATGTAATCATCATCATCCCCCCTCCCCCCCGCCACCCTTTGCCCAGGCTTCACTGGTCCACTGTGCGAGGACAATATCAACGACTGTGTGCCAGCGCCCTGCCACCACGGTGTGTGTAAGGACGGCATTGCCACCTTCTCCTGTGAGTGCCACCTAGGATACACAGGCTCCATCTGTAATATCCCGGTCCAGGAGTGCCACAGCAACCCCTGTCAGAACCGGGGGCGCTGCATTGACCTGGTCAACGCCTACCAGTGTAACTGTCTGCAGGGAACTTCTGGTAAGTAGTAATACTCCGTAGAAATCGTGGCCTGTTTAAAGTATTTGGATCTGTGAGTCATTGTAGTCTGTTTTCCAGGCGCTACTGGTAGCCAAGGTCCCATTCATGTGTGCTTAAGAGTTTTAGTGTGATTCATTCTTGTGGCCCCTTAAGGTTTTGTGTTGGAGGGAACAGCTTGAGTGGAATGGAAAGACCGCCACCCCCCATAATGAGGGCTTCCTGCATAGCTGTCAGCTTAATATGTAGAGCAGTGTGTGTGTGTGTGTGTGTGTGTGTCTGTCTATGTAACAGTCATAAGGCTGGGGTCGGCCCAGTGCTGCCCATCACGTTGCTCTGAGGATTAGTACCTCAGTACCTTAGTACTGCTCTGAGAGCTGGTACTGCGGTCTGGACTGTACTCACTGCACCCACAGCTGAGGTCACTGTTAGGTCTCACTTTCAGGTCTCTCCCTCTGAGCTCTCTGTCTGTCTTTCTCTCTCTCTCAGATATAATTCTGTTCTTTATTTATCTAACTTCATGTTTCCTCTGCTTCTGTTTCTCTAATCAGCCTCTACTGCATTTCATTTCTGTCCTCGGCTTTCCTTCTACATTTTCTCACTTCTTGCTCCTCTTTTGGCCTCATGGTGCCTTACTCCCTCTGGTGGTAAATGGATTTACTGTCACATGTTGTAACAGCTCTTTGGGCCCCTGCAGCCTTACTGTACTCCTTATAGTACTCCTCTATACTCTTGTACTCCAATAGTAGTATTAGAAGTAATTTGTATTAACGTAGTTATGGACATTCAATACTATTAAAGTCTTTGTAATCCTTTCTGAGTTTGAGTTTTTGGCTCCCGATCTGCAGATTGAATAAACTGTGGATCTACCACAAACTATCTTTAAACTCAAACCAAAAAGGGTATGACAAGCTGTCCTAATTTTAAATCTCAGTAAAAGTTATGTTGTTAGATAAAACATCACTTCACAAAAAAAAGGAGATTTGTGAAGTCAAGTTTTTTTTATGTAGCCCTTAATCACAAAACACGTCTCAAAGGACTTTACAGAGATACGCCTACCTAGATCAAACCATGACAAACCATTACTCTGGGTGAGCTTGTCTTTTGTGTTTCTCTCCTCAGGGGTGAACTGCGAGATCAATGAGGATGACTGTGCCAGCAACCCCTGTGAGTACGGAGAGTGCCAGGATGGCATCAACGAGTACAAATGTGTTTGCGCACCAGGATACACAGGTAAACAAAATGATACCAAAAAAAAATACGATTTCAGTGACGATGCAGGATGTTGTAGAAATATATGAATGAACATATTTAGAAATTTGAGTCCCTGTCAGTGAAACTAACACAGTAAATGTGCCCATCCCCTCTGAATCACTCTCTCCCCAGGAGCTAAATGCGACGTGGAGATAAATGAATGTAACTCAAACCCGTGTATGAGCGGGGGAACCTGTTTGGACAAAGTCAACAGGTTCCTCTGTCTGTGCCCCCCCGGTACCCACGGTCCTCTGTGTCACTCCGGGACCGACCACTGTGCTCCTCAGCCTTGTGAGCACGGAGAGTGTGTCGAGCAGCAAAACGGGTACAGTTACTTTCATGCATTTGTCTCTTTTTTTATAACAGATCTCCGTCTGTTCTCATCTCCTCCAAACATTGACATTTGGCTAACTCCCCAGTCATTCAGTATTTGTGGAACATGAGTGGAACATCATTGTTGCCCTATCACTTAGTTTAACAGTGTTTCCTCTTACTTAATGTGAGGTTCTTTGCTCCCAGCCTGCCTTGCTCCCGAAATGTGCCCGCAACCTTGCTGAGAACATTACAATCACCGTTTTGCCCGTATATCATGATATAATTATATTAAATACCAAATAATAATCATTCTTAATCTGCTGGAACTGATCCAGGAACAAACCTTCTTCTCAGAGACAAAAAATACCCCCTCAACTGCAAAACAATTCCACAGGAAAACTGTTTTAACATGTTGGAGGTGCACATATCGCTGGTTCTTTTTGAAATCTTGAAACTCTCCCTCGCCCCTCCTCTCTGTCCAGGTACCATTGTGAGTGTGAGGCAGGCTGGGTCGGACAGCACTGTGAGCAGGCAAAGGATGAGTGTCAGTCCAGTCCGTGCCAAAACGGTGGTACCTGTTTTGAACGACACAACGGCTACACCTGCCATTGCCGATCTGGATTCACAGGTAAGACTAATAGTAATATAGAACATTATTTATGTTGCTCAACATCACAAAATACTTGACAGACAATAGAGGGACCAGGGAACAACCAGTGAGTTAGTTTATTTGACTGATGACAAAAGGAACAACTGTAGAAAGTGAAATGTACTGACGAACCGCCCCTCCTCTCCTGTCAGGTGTGAACTGTGAGAAGAACGTGGATGAATGCGCCTCCGGACCCTGTCAGAACCAAGCCGTCTGTATAGATGGAGTCAACAGTTACACTTGCCAGTGCAGTCCACCATTCACAGGCAAGCACTCCATATCAACACCCACTTGTTGGCATGCAGCAGCAGTCAGTTTAAGTTTGTTATATGCAGAGTCTATACAAATGCTCACTAGCGGACCTTCTCGACAATATCGTAAAACAGATAAAAAAAAGAAAAAAAAAGATAGTAAGCATAGAAACACTATAATCAAGTAAAATATTTACAATAAAACAAAAATATCAAAGTGTAATGCAAACGGAGTTATGCAACTTCCAGGCTAGTGTAAGTATAAAAACAGAGATAAAGCAACATGAACATATAAACGAAATGTGCAAAGTAACATTAGCTGTGCAAATGTAGTGTGAATTAGGTCGTGTTTTGTTTAGTATGTATGTAATATAGCGATGTAATATAGTTGTAATGTAGTAAAGCGTTTTAGCCCAAACTTTCATTCGGTTGTTTTGATTCTGCGTCTGTCTGAGTAGGTAAACACTGCGAGGTGGTGCTGAAGCCCTGTGAGTCTCAGCCTTGTGAGAGGGGAGGCGTCTGTCACCCAACTCCAGACTACACCTCCTACACCTGTAGATGTCCCAGTGGCTGGCAAGGTGTGTGTGTGTGTGTTATTGTGTGTTTCTACCTCCTTATGTGTTTGTGTGTGAGAGAGACGACTGGGTCAAATGGGTGAACAAAGGGAAGGTATCAATTCATCTGCCAAATTGTTCATTGATTGATCAGTTGAATGGTTTATTCAGTGCCTGCCACTCAAATCAAAACTGTTTGCACTGACAGCGTAGCTCTCCAACTTTAAACCTTCTCTTCACGCCCTCCCCAGACCCGTGCCTGAACGGGGGCTCCTGTGTGGACGACGCAGGGGGTTACTCCTGCAAGTGTCGCCCCGGTTTTGACGGGGAGCGCTGTGAGACCGAGGTGGACGAG
>CABFOQ010023825.1:8660-23557 GCA_900660455.1 Gephyroberyx darwinii
AGAGAGAGAGAGAGAGAGAGAGAGAGAGAGAGAGAGAAAACTCTTCCTCTGACTCCATCTGTGAGTTGCTCACACACTGGGAACCCCCTATGGACAGCTTTAGCCCATCAAATATTAATGCTGGGATTCAATTCAACATTCCATCTTGATCTCCTTAACAATTAGGTTTATATGACATAGCCTCAATAAAGCAATAAAGAAATACAAATAAGTAGTATGTGGCGACTAAACTAAAGACTAAAGGCCATAAGTGGATATCCCTAAAATCCCTAAAAAATCCCTTTTCTGGGATTTACAACTTTAAATGGTGTTGGACACCGTGTCTCTCTCTCTCTGTCTCTCTGTCTCTCTCTCTCTCTCTCTCTTTCTCTCTCTCTGTCTCTCTCTCTCTCTCTGTGTGTATGTGTGTGTGTGTGTGTGTGTGTTGGATTCTTACCATAGCTGGGTGGGGGGGCACTTCAGCAGATGTTCCCCAGTTCAGTGCATCCTTGGTGGGTGTGGGTGCTTGTCCAGCTCCCCTACCTGCCCTGATCTTGCCTCCTGCTGGGGCAGAGAAAGAGGATCACCGTCATACTGAGACCTGCCCACCTGTTCAAACACGAACTGCCAACACAACTCAGCTACTCTACTCATCATATGGTGGCAGACAGACACAGTGGGTACATGTCACAGAGTGAGAGATTTAGTTTTGTTACTCAGTCTTTACAATCTAATGATGCACAATAGTTTCTGTGCTTTAAGGCTTACGGACAGCTGTGGATATGGCGTTTGGATACACAGCTTACCTGTAACTTACTACCCAATTTTGCTAAATTTGGGCATTTGGAAAGATTTGGGACGGTACATCAGAATACCAGAAAGCTTTCTACCACAACCAGATGTTTCGGCGTTGATTCAAGTAAAAAATATGCATAACTCGACGCATTGACGACATTTAGGGGAAGCTAACAGTACAAAGTAAACCAAAAATGATGCAACTCAGCCCAGTTAGAAAGAAATCAGTAACGTTAATTCATAAGCGTACTGTGGGACACACAAAAAACGCATACCACTGTCTAATGTAAATATTAAGTGAATATCACTGTGCAATAAAATGTTCTTTCCATGCTCTCTTTGTTGGTTTTTACTTTACCTTATTATTTACTTTCTCTCAGATGAATTTGGGAAGTTTTCTTCCAAGGCGTCCCGCTGGATCGCCACAGTCTGGGTGACAAAATACTACAACTCCCATTACCTGTTGAGAAGCAGTGTACCGCCATGATTGAAGTTTTTGCAGTCATCAAGACGATTCGGTTTAGCTTTTCAAAAAACTACAATTCCTACAAAGCCAAGCAAATACCAGGAAGTATCACTCACGGTTCCGTGGTCACCGTGAGATTGGTTCGCCGTCCGTTTCCTGCTGCAGTGAGTGAGGAGAGTGGCGTCGAGAGACTGGGAAGACTGAGAAACATCATAACCTCCACTAACTCCATTATACAATGAAACTGTTACCGATATTGTCCTCTCTTGATATCCGCTTCTTCGCGATTGCATTGCTGGTAAGCATGTCCACCTCAGCCCTAGGATATCCACTAATGGTCCATTGCTTTTAAGCTAGCCAACCAAGCTAACGTTAGTTAAATAATATTAGCTAGCTTGCTGCTTGATAGCTGCTAGCTAGCCGATGTACCTCTTTTGGCATGGGGCATGGCTAGTTAAGTGGCTAACATGAGTCGTGAGCCAGCTTTTGGAAGTGCAGCTAGCTAGCACAATAATTGAGGTGGCCCTCTGCCTCTATATCACCCAGCGACGCAGGGCTAACTTGTGTCACGTAACGTAAGTTCTCCAACTGTGAACGTTAACTTAGCTAACCACAAGGTCTAACTAGCTCAGTCTTACATAAACGCGATGTTGCCGGCGTTACATCACAAGCTAAATACTTAAAAATTCAATCAATAGATCAGAGAAACTTAGACCACTGATAACTGTTAGCTGAAAGCTTCTCTCGGTTCACTAAACTAACGTTAGTTTGCTGCCAAATCCTGACATGTGTGCATGGAATGCTAATTGGTAGCATGGTTAGCTAAATGTCTTTGTTTAATGAATGATTGTGTATGTTATGATTAATTAGGGTTGACGTTTGATACATGAATTTGCACTGCGGATGCATAAAGTTACTGTCAGAGTCTTTCGTGCAACTGTATCTGTCCTCCGGAATCATGCTAGCCGGTTGGTGAATTCCTCTGTTGTGGCTCATTCTTATTGGCTGATAACCCGGAACTAGACAGCGCAGCTGTTCTGCTGTTTTGGGAGTTTGGGCCTCAAGTGAAAACTTGGGTTTCCACTCGATCTGCAGACCAGTGCTTTTATTAAGCTAATCACAACCGTTATGACATTTCGCATTATGTCTGTGTCATTGTATATAGTAATAAGCCGTTGTTATAACTTTTTATTCTCATTGTTGAGATGGTTCTTTTTGCAAAGGGAATTGAGGAAATATTTTTAGAAGCTCAAGGCAGGGACAGTCAGGTGACAATATAGTATGTGAACATTCTACATACCGTATTGTCACCTGACCATACTGTTCCTCCACATTTTATGTTCAGCTCTGGATATAACTTTGTGTGTGTGAGTCAATGTGTGCATAGGCAGAAACTCTTTTGTTTTAGATTACTAGTTCCTAGTTTTAGGTAATCCACGAAAAATAAACCATAGAGCAGAGCCCACTGTATTGACTGTTTCACTGCAAGTCTGGCTGCTCTCCCAACTACAACAAATTATAATGTGTTGTAGGGAGAGGCTGTTCTATGTCCTGTTTGAGGAGGACCTTAATTCAGCAGAGATCAGAGCATATAAGTACACACCACAGGAACAGTTTTAAACCAAAGTGTTGACTAAAATGGCTGACCCGCAGAGTAGTGGAAGTGGAAATCATTTAGCTCTTTTAGCCATTACTTTCTCGGTGGTACGTTTTGTTCCTGGTGTCAGTCCTCTCCCTTGCATATATATTTTTAAATACATAGGTGTATCTCACCTATGGCCACAATTTTTGAGTTGTGACTAAGATTGAGACTGCAGGGTGGCTGGTCTCACTCTCAATAACTCCATCACTGAGGAGCTCAGTGATCTGAGAGGACTTTGGCATTGACGCTGCTCATTCGTATTCAGAGGTGCCAGTTGAGGTGGTTCGGGTACCTGGTAAGAATGCCCCCTGGGTGCCTCCCTTTTAAGGTATACCAGGCACAGCCGACTGGGAGGAGACCCCGGGGCAGACACAGGACACGCTGGAGGGACTGCATCTCCTAGCTGGCCTGGGAGCCCCTTGGATCTCCCAGGAGGAGCTGGAGGAAGTTCCTGGGGAAAAGGATGTCAGGGCTGCTCTGAGCCTGATCCAGATAAGCTTCAAGAAAATGAATGGATGGATCTGTTTGTTAGTTTCGATGAAACCTTCATTTTCTAAGCTGTATTTGTTTTTTTACTTTTTGATGGATTTGCCTGAAGCATACCTTAAATGTATGGGTACTAAGGCATGAGCTAACAACTGGGGTTTATAATTTCTGGCACCTTTGTCCCTTCATGTGAACTTTGTCTGAGAACATGGTGAGAGCTGATGTTCAATATCCGTGTCTAGTCAATGTTTAGAAATGCTGAACAAATGCTGATGGCATTACTCTTCTTTTATTGCACTGCTTGTTTGCGCACTCACTTAATTTGACTACCAAAATTCAGTCAGCTGCCCTTAAAGTTTGTTGTTGTCACATAGTGGCCAGTCAGTATGTACCAGTGTTTTTGTGTCTGTCTAATTATAAATCACTCTCTCCCCTGTGTGTCCATAGGTGATGGGCCTCTCTACTCCTGGACAATTAGAAATCACCAGTCTGGACACAGGCAACATTGATGACATCCTCAGTAAGACATCACACACTTTTTACTCTTTGAAAGCATGGTAACCATTTATTCTCCCCTTCTTCTTCCACCTTTCTCCTATTCCACTCCTATTCTGGTTTTCCCCTTTTCCTTTTGTTTATATTAATTCCTCCAGCACCAGAAAACTTTAAGGGTTTAAGTTTAATTTGCCTTATTGAGCACTAACATTTACTACCTTTTAAAACATGCATTAATGAGTGTATTTATCAAAGTATAGAATCTTATATGTATTTCCTGTGTGTGCGTGTGTGTGTCCTTGCAGATAATGCTGGGGTGGCATTAGTGAATTTTTATGCAGACTGGTAAGTATGTTGCTTCTCTTGCACCCTCTCTCATTTCTCTCAGTCGTTGGACCTCTGCTTTTTATGTCAAGGTTTTATTCATTCATGGTGATGTGTGTATTTCCTATAGATGTCACATTTTCCCATTAACTTAATCTCATTACTATCATCGGCTGTTTGCCTACCAAATGTCATCAGGTACCATGTGTTACACTGGTGAATGTGTGTTTCTTCCTGTATCATTTGACAGAATATTTTTATTAGCATGTCAGAAGGAATCAAATGCTGCAAATCAACCAATTTGCTTCAAGCAAAGCCTTCTGACCTCACGCCAGTTCTTTCCTTTCTGCCTCTCCCTCTTCTACCCGTACAGGTGTAGGTTCAGTCAGATGCTTCATCCAATTTTTGAGGAGGCATCTAACGTGGTGAGGGAGGAGTACCCTGATGTCAAGCAGGTGGTGTTTGCTCGTGTCGACTGTGACCAGCATTGTGAGTCTTGCCTCCTTATTTATTGCTATCTTGTTTTTTCCCCCAAAAAACTTTGTAGCTTTAGCAAAGACAGTGCCAAATAAGAACAACAAGCTATGTGTTGTAAATGTTGAAGTGAAAATATTCCTGGCTGTATGGCAGTAAAAGGAACTTGAATGGCTGTGACAGCATCTGAAATTACCTTTTTGACTCAGGCAAACTAAAACAAAATTACCTGCTGAGGATAATTTTAGCCAAAGCAACTAATATACATTTTCAATGCTAGTTTGTGTGTAGAATGAGTTACTGTGTTACATTCAATTCAATCAAGAGACGAGCACATATAGTTGCAATACAATGGATCTTTTTTGATTTTGGTCTTCATTTTTTCTTTTCGGCCAGTGTGGTAGGTGACCCTTAGTGACTTATGTGCCAAATACAAATACTACCTGCATTTGGTGCTTAGTGTGTGGTAAATTCAAGCCCTGGGTAGTGACATTTATTATTACTATTATTATTATTATTATTATTATTATTATTATTATTATTATTATTATGATGTTTCTACTGGTGATCTGATCCCTTAAACTCCTAAAACACAAACACACACATACACACTCACACACTCACACTCATTCAGTGTGTGCAGAAAGAATATTTACTCTTGGTGGGGGGCGGCTTTCATGTGGGAGATCAGAGCTGACTGAAGGCAGTGTTTTCAGACTGAGGTTTCACCACTGTCTCTGTCACTGCGCTTATCCCCATCCACCCATCCCCATGTGTTTTTACTCCTTCTTCCTCTTCATCAATTGATTTATCCTTCTTTACTTACTCCTCCCCCGTTACTGTGTAGCGGACATAGCTCAGCGGTACCGCATCACTAAGTACCCAACACTGAAGTTGTTCCGTAATGGGATGATGATGAAGAGGGAGTACAGGGGTCAGAGGTCAGTGGCGGCCATTGCAGACTTCATCCGCCAGCAGAAGGTCGATCCCATCAAAGAGATACAGTCCCTGGAGGAGGTTAATACTGTGGATGTGAGTGTAAAAAAATACAATGTCTATAAAAAAAGACACATTTACACAGAGTTTTAATAAAATAAAATGGTGCCAGTGCTTTCCCTAACACACTCCTTCTCCCTCTCTTGTTCAACAGAGGAGCAAGCGAAACATCATAGGTTACTTTGAGAAAAAGGACTCTGAGAACTACCACACATTTGAGAAGGTTGCCAACATCCTTCGAGACGACTGCACGTTCTTGGCTGCCTTTGGGTGAGACACAAAGATGAACCGCCGTTTAGATCCGTTTCCCATAACATTTCATGGAGACAAACACATTTGAAAAAGATCCGTATGTGTAGTTGACTGGTTTTTATTGGGTTATATTTTAACGCCATTCTTCCATTTCAGTTCATTAGTTTGGCTTGTTGTCCGTATGTTGAACTTCTTTGCTGCTTCACTACTCCAGCACGGTGTCGGAGGCGGAGAGGTTCAGTGGAGACAATGTGATCTACAAGCCAATGGGGGAGAACGCTCCTGACATGGTCTTTCTCGGGTCGCTCACCAACTTTGACTTGTCCTACGCTTGGGCCCAGGACAAGTGTGTGCCACTGGTCAGGGAGATCACCTTTGAAAACGGAGAGGTCTGTTCCCTCTTTCTACACACGGCACATTGTTAGCATGATAATCCAATATTAGTTTAGTGAAGATATAGTGAAGACAGCTTAGAGTATACAGAAAATGTACAGTGAAGATAGGAGAGTGAGGCGCGAGATGCAACGTAGCATGAGGTCAGATTGAGGCCCACACAGTTGTGAGTCCATGGATAGAACATCAGCAGACATCTTTATTTAACTGTGTGTGTGTGTGTGTGTGTGTTTTCCAGGAGCTCACTGAAGAGGGGATCCCTTTCCTCATCTTGTTCCATATTAAGGAAGACACAGACAGCTTAGAGAAGTTCCAACACGAGGTGGCTCGCCAGCTCATCAGCGAGAAAGGTGAGTGTGTCTCTATGACCTGTCAGGGCAAGACCCAAACTGCCCTGGGTAAAACAGCGGTGTTCATGGGATGGAAGACAGTGTTCCTCTTTCCTCCTCAGGGTCTATAAATTTCCTGCATGCAGACTGCGATAAGTTCCGCCATCCTCTGCTGCACATCCAGAAGACTCCCGCTGACTGTCCTGTCATCGCTATAGACTCATTCAGACACATGTATGTCTTCCCCGAATTTAAAGACCTAGCGTAAGTACCCCCTATCATTTTCTCTATAAAAGGACTTGGCTTTGCATGTGAATACACTGTGTGCAGCAATTTAGTGCTTTAAATTGTACATATTTACTGATCCCTTTAAATCCCCATAACACACCATATACTCTTATAGTACACACACATGCACACCATGACATACTGCCTCAGAACATCAGAGAAATGTCACACCTCTTAAAATCCGTCCTTTATTAATGGGCCAGGACACCGGCGCTAATGTGACATGATTTGGCACGTGCAATTAGCGCTAAACTAATCCAGTCTAATCTAATTTAATCTTATTTATTCTGCCCCCCACCACTCTGCTCCCCTCCCCCCATCAGAGTTTGATCAGATAGACAGAGCCCCGAGGACTGACCAGCCCTCCACAACCTAATTACATCACATCACGAGCTTCCCACTACTGCATGTGGCACACAGCTTGTAATTGCATTAAGTTAGTGCAGTGTATGTTATGTGTGTGTGTCCACACACACTCGCATGTGTGCTTGCATGCTGTTCTGACACACAGGGTTAACTGTGATTGGGGACCAGCTCTGCCTGTGTGATACGACAACAGCTCATGACCTGTCATTAATAAGCGCACTTCACAGGATGATATGGATTAATGTTGCTTCATCACACACATGCAAGGACTAATATCTTCTATTGCTGCCCAAAGCAATATTGTTTTATATGGACGGTTAATTCAGATCTGGTCCGTAGTTCAACCTGGTCTGTCTTTATTGCTGATCTTTGTGTGGGGGAATGCATTGTGGATGCAGCCCTCAGGCACACAATCAATGTATGTCTCTTTTGTGTGTGTGTGTGTTTTCCAGCATCCCTGGCAAGCTGAGGCAGTTTGTGTTGGACCTTCACTCTGGGAAGCTTCACCGAGAGTTCCACCACGGACCCGACCCCACAGACAGCACGCCTGGACAGGTCAGACAGCAGCAGCCCACACCTCCTGGGTCCCTGGGAGTCTGTTTGCTACGTCACATGAAATTTGACTGTTTTTGTGAGTGTGACATTGTATATTTGTATCCCCACCTGCTTCACACTCAGGAGGAGACAGGAGGAGAAGTGGCCAGCAACCCCCCGGATAGTTCATTCCAGAAACTGGCCCCCAGTGAGACTCGCTACACCATCCTCAGCAGGGACCGCGACGAGCTGTGACCTCAGCGGCCTTCCAGTGATCCTTTGACTCCACGCCACGCCCCGGGGTCAGGGAGGGGGTTAGGGTTGGGACAGCCCAGCAGGACAGAACAGCAACACCCAACACCCTTACTGAAGAGAGAGAGGGAAGAGGAGGAGGAGAAGAAGAGGGAGGAGGAGAGAGAGAGAGGAGTGCAGTCCATGACACAACCGTGTTGGAATAACCTATATTTTCATAACTCTTACGCGTACAATTTTTATTTTGGATAAAAAGGAATTGGGGGAAAAAGAAGAAAATTGTGTGGGTGGGGTTAGGGGCATTAGGAAGTGTTTTTACTTTCATTTTTTGGAGCTTGTAAATATGTTTGTGCTACGTGGGCGTGTCTGTCACCATTCGTCTAAATTAAATGCAGAGTTTTCTTTATTTTATTCCTTTCTTTTTCATCAACCTGTTTTTTTTTTTGTAGAAAAACAGAAGAGCTCCCTCACTCCAGTTCTACGGTTCCAATCTGTGGGTAGTCCAGTTCAGACGCCTGTTGGGAGAGGCCTGTGGAGTCTCACTGACCTCATGGCTGCATCTCAATAGGACCAAGTCAAGTCTAATTCATTTGTATAGAACTATGTAGAATAATATGTCTCTTTGAAGTGGCCTCTTCTCCATATCTTCTCCATGCACATTTAGCTGTGAAAGAATAGAGAGAACGAGAGATATTTTGAGATACTTTGATAAAATAATTTCAGGAGCCAAAGGCAGAAGACAAGGAGACAGGGCTGCTCCAGCCTATTGAGATGCACCCCTTCTCTACCTGGTACTAAATGGTTATAGAAGATGATGTCACTGATTTTCCATAGAGCCTCTGCGCTGTGTATCTGGGAATCAAATACAGAAAATAATGTTTTGAAATGAAGGTGTAGTACAACATGAACATGAACCTATGATATGACTGTTGTTTTTGCTTACCTGTTGTAAAATATGTCTTCATGCTGGGGGAGAAAAGACTACAAATTTCCCACGTCTGGCCCAGAGTTTTTAAAGCTCAGAGATAGGGGAGGGTGGGGGCTGGCTATGTCATGAGTAACTGCAGTCTGGGACTTTATACTAGTTCTATTAAAATGGCTTCATCCCTTTACATTTGTCTTGAAGGTTTTGACACAAGCCTAGCTCCCTGAGGTCCAGTCAGTTTGAATGGATCCAACGGAGGCTAGATAAGAGTATTGGGACACATTGCTAAGTTTGTACTGTGCGTCCGTAGAGGCCAACAGAAGCCTGCATAGTGACATATCAGCCCACATACAGGAGGGGGAGCGAGGCCATTTCTAAATCAGTCATCTCAGAGGGGAAGAAGAGTAAAAAATTGAAAAAGTAAATTAAAACCATTTTACAAGATTCTGTGTTGTCTGATCCTTCATATTCTCACAGTGATCCCCCCCCTCCCCCATCCTGTTATTTTCACCTAATGAATGACATGAACTTTGAGTGAAAAGAAGTTTTTATTTGGCAAAGAAACAGCATAGTAAGCAATACATGTCAGGTTCTTAGCCCACCCCAGTCAATGAAGTGATGTAGACATTGGCACTTTGGTGCTTTTTGTGCAATTTGGCTTTACAGTGTCAATATAAACAAACATCTTTTAGTACCATTTTCACACTTTCATATACATCAATAAGTACGTGACTATAACACACCGCAGGGAAGTCAGGGAAAATGGTTTTCTCAATACACATTCCTAGCAGGCGCAGTAGTAGAGCTGTGCTGCTGGTAAGAGTTCACATTGGGACAGCAGTCTGGCATTTCATACTGTGCACACAACAGCCCTGCCTTTCCTCAATAAGGGAGTACTGAGGTGTATTCATTGGTAAACTCACAGTCTGAAAAAGAAAGATAGCAACATAAAGTGACAGTGGTAGTGTTTGTCAGAGAAATGCCGGGTCTGTTTAAGTGACAATGAGAATTTTTAACATTTCTTCCACTGTAGAAAGGCACTCGAAGGTATGGCAAACCAACCCAAGCACACTCTACGCTCTGTAGTATAAATAATTGTATTTGCTATGTTCAGAATAAAATCAATCAGTTGTGTGTATAAAACTAGAGTAACGTCCTTACATTAACACTATTCACAGGCATTTCGATGTATTAAGTAAGGCTGTGGAAAATAAATGTAATCATCTGTATTGTTTTACAGTATGATTCACCAGTTAGTAAAAGCAGTGGTAGGTGACTGGTGAGTCTCTTTGAAGCAGCTGGCGCTGTAATCTGTGAGGAGTTTCAGTCACAGCAGTTGATTTGATGTCGGCCTGGAGGAGCCACAGCGATTGGCCAGCAACTGAGGTCAGAGATCGCACCTTCCTTGGCTCAAGCAGTGATTGGTTAACTGGAGCTGTACAGTCACTTGTCCTTGCTTGCCTGTGGATTGGCTGGTGGTTCTGGTGGTGGAGCTGTCAGTTGCTTCATCTGTACATCCAGCCGGGCCCTGCGGTGCTTCTGGACGAGGTTACCCCCTGCAAAGCCCAGGGCCCCCCCTCCCAGGGCAGCAGCCACTCCTGCAGCTTTGAACCCCACCAGCAGGCCTACTGGACCCCCCAACACCCCGCCCAGCAATGCCCCAGCCACTGGCAGCACTGCCAACCTGTAGCCCACCGCCTAGAGACAGAGGGAGAGACAGTTCCAATTTAATTTGTTGAATTTAAGTGAAAGAGACAATAAAAAAAAAAACACTGACTCAAATTCAACAGTTAAAATTAAAGATCACACACACATCACACACACACACACACCTTTGGAGGCGTTAGTCCTTTGAGGCTTCAAGACACAGTATGCGATAGTGTTTGGATGTGTCTATCCTTTCATGATCACACATCGACACACAGTGGGAGAAAAAAAAAAAAACACAAACAGGCCTACACACGTAAATGTAAATTCATATTTCCATAGCTGCATCAAAGCCTCGCGTTTTCATTATCTTCATTTATGAGAAATCAGAGAGATGTGGCCTGTGTGTTATTACGGCTGTTATCATCAGAGTGGAAGGTGCTCTTTAAGGCTGATGGCAATTAATGAGTGACTTCTCTGACCATCCTAACACACACACACACACACACACACACACACATATACACACACTTGATTAACACTTCACCATTAAATTATCCTAGTTCAAACGCTACCATCCTGTGTCCCCAACCCCGTGGCAGTTGAGGGAATTTTAATTTCAGTTGAGTTGAGTTGAAAGGGCTCTGGGTACAGGTTGTAGAGGGTGGGGGAAGTGTGGGTATTTGTGTGACTGTGTGTGCGTAATGTTGTCTGACCTGATGACAGATAACAGGCTTTCAAACACACGTTGAAACATCTGACATCCCTCTCATCTCCTTTATCTTCCTGACAGACACCCCCCATACCTGTCCACCTTACAGAGAGGTCAACCTTAGAGCGTACTCCTATTTGAATTTAATAATTTAAGTTTAATTACTTCACACCTCTCTTAATATATACCTAAAGTTGTGGCGAGGACAAAAAAAAAAATACTTTGTCTGATACATGAGTATTTCTTTCCTTTTCTTATATTCCAAAAGAAATTTGGATGAACCCCAAAAGTATTTGATAAACACCTTCCACGCAGAAAATAGATTGTGTGTGTGTGTGTATATAAGAGCATAAGAGCACTGAGATGTCTGTCTGAATTATACTCTGTGTGTACACGTGCAAAACAGTGTTAAAGAGTGTATTGAATTGACAATGGAAGCCCAAACGCTGCTCCTGAAAAGCTATTAAACAGTCATTCAAACCTCCTCCTCAACGTTGTACGCACGCACACACACACACACACACTCGTCACCCCTCTCATCCTACCTCTCTATCACTCTTCCTCCCCTCCACTCCTCTCTATTCCTCTCCTCTCTATTTCCTTAATTGCAGCTTTCCTCCGTATTCGAACGGATCAATAGGGACAAACGCTGTGGAATGGCTGGGAGGCAAAGTGCCATCGATCTCCTCATCTCCCAAACACCACACACACACACCGGGGCACGTGCATCGGTGCAGACAGATCTTCAGGACACACACACACAGACACACAGACACACACACAGACACACACACACACACACACCTTCCCCAGGCTCTTGGTCCCCTCCTCCACATTGGCAGCGGCTGTGTTGACGTTGTCTTCTATGCTGTCAATCTTCTCCTGCTGGGACTGATAGACAGGGGTTATACACTGGAGACCACGCACACACACGCACGCACACACACATACAAGCAAGTACACTCACCCAAATATACACATGTGTAAAACACCAAACACCTGTCGTGTAGTTTTACCTGCCCAAATCCTGGTTGTGAGTCAGCGTGTGTGGTATGGGGGGTTTGTGGAGGATCTGGAGATTCAAGGGGGATTATATTGGGGGTGGGATAGGATGGTGTGTGTGTGTGTGTGTGTGTGTGTGGTGGGGGGGGTGATGGGCATTGTGTATACCTCATGAAATATTCAGAATGGCAGCTGTCTCTCTCTCTGTGAGGGCTGGCCAGACACAGTGACCAAACAACAACCAGAGCACACTTCTTCTTCTTCTTCTCTTCCTCTCCTTCCTTTAGTGCCCCTTTTACTACCTCACACTGAACTGACAGTCCTGTTATCCTTTATATCACTCTTTGATAGATTCTGTTCTGCTACGTATATCCTGGCCCTTTACTGCTTAGTTATACAGATCCATGTAAAGGCTGTCTGTTATTACTGTGATGGTTTGGAAGATTTAGGACCTGTGCTGAGGAGTTGTGAGTCTCACCAGTCAGATTCACAAATCACTGTGTCTCTTTTTATATCAGTATTCTTACTCTTGCGCTTTTTCTTCCTTTATGCTGTTTTCTCTTCCTCTCTAAAGTCCAGAGGCAAACACACAAAGATACAAAAAGACCCAGACACTAGTAATCCTGATTATTCTACTAAATATTATTTTTGACTTCGACTATAGATGGCCTTCTATATGAAATAGAAAATTTCCATTTTGCTTATACAAAACCTTTTGTACGGCCCAAACAGACACGCACACAGAAACACATCGAGATGAAGACACAAGCGCAGACACTCAGACAAACACTGAAATAGACACTTACATGGAGACACACATACAGACACGCCCACACAGTGTTTCCACTGCGGCTGAGTGCTGCAATATTGCTCCCTTAACGGCGCCTGTCACCCCAGAGACACAACAACATCTCTATGCTGTCTCTGCCTCCCCATGCCTCTGACTTTTCATCCTAACTATAACGTCCGCCCTCTCCATCCCCCCTTCCACTGTTTATCTCTCCTCTCACCCAGCCTCCCCACTTCTCTCCCTCCATCCCTGAGGATAGAGTGATAATCTGAGCCGTCTGTTCTCCACCTGCTCCGCTGTACGCCTTGTTCCCTGTGTCTCCCTCCGTAGACATCTCCTCCACCCTCCCTGCTCCCCCTCCTCCATCCCCTCTCTCCTCTCGCTTCAGTTGAGGGCCTCAGGGGCCCACCAGCAGCCACCCACTGAGCTGTGTAGCCTCCTCTCAAAGGAGCCTTACCAGGCAACACACACACACACACACACACACACACATACACAGTCAAATACACATCACTTCCTGAAAACAACCTCTGACACACCCAGATATGCACTTGCACATGGGTAAATGTAAACATTCAGATGTAAACACAATGCAGGAGTAGAGTTGAGTGGTCATACTCACATGGACCAGCAAAGAGAACTCAGACACCAAAACACTCAGCTCCTTCAGATCCTGGGAGACAGATCATCACATGTTCACTTCCACATCTATTTAATTGTGATGCTGATCACACAAATCTATGTTTGTTATATATTTAGAATGTGCTGTAAATCTATACCAAAACCTGGTGTCTATAACAAGGGTCAGAAATAATATGAAATAATATAAAATATATTATGATTGCTGGACTATGTGTTAGGGGACAGGGTCAAAATGTTGTGGAGAAAGCAACAGGGTCCAGACATACACACCTCCTCCAGGGTGTCCCAGGACTCAGCGGCACTCTGATCAACAGGGATCTCTGGAAGGTGGAGTTGAATTTGACTGACAGACGCCGGCTCCCCGCCCACATCCTCATCGACATTGCAACCACTGGACAGACAGCTGGAGGGCTGAGCGGCAGGCGGTAGGGCTGGCTGAGGGACGGAGTTAGAGTGCAAAAGCAGGAAGTCTTGCGTGGCGGCTGATGCCTTGTCTCGAACTGGTTTGACTAGCTTCTCCAAGGCGGGAGCGTCTTCAGCACGGACCCGCCCACACAGCTTCTCCATCTCTCTGATGTTGGCCCTTAGCTGCTGCAGAGAGACAGACAGAGGAGGACCAGGTTACTCACTGGCAATGAGTAAGATGAAACTGAAACTGAAAAATACAGGTGGAGGGAAACAAAAAGAGAGAAAGACAGAATAAGAGACACAGGCACACTTGATTGATGGTAGGTAAATTCAGCACACACTTGAGACACGATAAACAGCATAACATGATGCTATAATAAAGCAATACAAAATAAAAATGCAGTGTTTGTCCTGTTGAATCACCTATCCTATTTAATATAGGACACAGTAATCACAATGAACACCCCCCAAATACAAATCAACATTTGGTACAGTAAGGAACAAACTATTAACAATAGAAATTCTCTGAAACACTAATTCTAATAAACAATCCTAATAAACTCACTTCTACTAAATCCTACTGAACGAAAACTGATTGTCCTTGTTCAGTTAGCATTTTGCCCCAGTTGAAACGCTGCTCATGCTGACATACGGCACATAACAGGCTCCAGTGATTCGGTAAACTGTGTTCTGGTGGTGG
>CABFOQ010023827.1:9426-33770 GCA_900660455.1 Gephyroberyx darwinii
GTTGTGGTAGGCGAAGAGCACGCGCAGCTTCTTCAAGAGGCCGATCTCAGGGGGAAGGCTGGACAGGTTGTTGCCCCACAGGTTGAGGACCACTAGATTGTCTAGGGCACCCAGGGCAGGGGGCAGAGAACACAGGCAGTTCATGGACAAATTTAGCTTCTCCAGCTCTCTGAGCTCCCACAGCTCAGCAGGGGTCTCATCCAGCCCCCGCATGGCCAGGCTGAGGGTGCTGTAGCCAAAGTGAACGGTGGTGTGTTTGCGGATCCTCTCGGCGGCTGAGGACAGGCTGGGGTGGTCGTCCTTCCCAGCGCTCCTCCTCCCTTGACCCACGCTCACCTCGTTCAACTCCTCTTTGGAGAAACTACGAGACTGCTTCCCACCCATGGTCCTCACCGTGATGACGGTCCTATCGTCTATATAAAGGTGTCAGCAGGCGTTTAGCTGAATCACCAACACTTGGAGCATAGAGAGGTGTGCTAATAGTAATGGCTGCTGATTGATCTCCAGGGTTCTTGAACAAGCCAGTGAAAGCATGGTCAGCGCCACTGGCTGGGTGGTATCTGGTTGTTGTTGTAGAGCTTCTGACGTTGGCAGCGGTCAGGCCGAGTCCTGGGTGGGTTTGCTCTAGCAGAGCGGTGTTGCAGTGTGCTGTAACCGAGCACTATGAGGGATCGCGGTGCGTGTCTCCCAGACCAACTGCCTGTCTTACTGAATTTCATTCCCCAGCTGGTCCTGTCACTTTACAAGACCGCAGTCAGACCACCCCGCCCCCCTCACACTATAGGAGGGCAGTACTTGGGGATAGGATGCAGAGTGAGCTCAAGCAGTTGATATCACTGCCATGACCTCATACCCCCGCCACACACAACACACACACACACACACACACACACACACACACACACACACAGATGCTCATATGTGCACATGCATACATATTGAGAAGGTCACATACACTTTTAAACACACACATACATGCACAAGCACACATGAATGCAGACACACACACACAATTACATAGGGGTACATGAGCAGCGTTTACATGAGGACACTCCACCTATTATGCTTTAGAAGTGTATTGTATTTTACATTTAAAATGATTCAGATATTTAACATACCAACTAAACACCTCGTGTATCTTTGGCTGACCATAATCCCTCCTCACGGTGTGTGTGTGTGTGTGTGTGTGTGTGAGAGAGAGAGCCTCTGCGCCTGCGCCCTTATGCATGTTCCTTTAGTCTCAACTTAAATATGGCACCAAGCTGTCAGCCATGAAAACATTGACTCATTTCTCAAAAAAGAAACAGTTCTTGGAGGTATTAGGGAAACTGTTGTGCACAAACACGCACCGGCAATACGACAAACTACTGCCTTCAAATATCTGCTTCATTCACCTAATAGTGCAATAGTGCAGAATCTATGTTTTTACTTAAAGGTGAACATACACTGACATTTAAACTTGGTTTTTATCCCTCCAGCACTTGACACAATGAGGTCAAAAGTTCATAAATTTGATCTTAAGATTACATCAAATAAAAAAAGTTAAATGTTAATGTTAAAATATTTCAAAAATTATTATTATTGTTAGTAGTAGTATTATTAGTAGTATTATTATTAGTATTATTATTATTGTTATTATTATTAGTATTATTATTATTAGTAGTAGTAGTATTATTAGTATTATTATTATTGTTATTATTATTATTATTATTATTATTATTATTATTATTATTATTATTATTGTTATTGTTAATATTATTATTGTTATTATTATTAATAATAATATAATTGTTGTCATTTTTGTCGTTATTGTTATAATTATTATACTTGTTAGTATTGTTGTTAGTATTCCTCACTGCAAGTAAAGGGCAGCTCAAACTGACCAACAAACTGAATGAGTTTAATTCATTGAAGGCTTTTATTCTAAATCATTAAATATATTCTCTTTGTCAACCAAGGACAGAAATGGCCTGCTAACCCTCGACACATCTCATAATTTGTTTTCATTTCACTCCATCAGTCATTTTGTAAGAGGGCTCTCTTTCCTCAACCGATGATACCTCATCATTGAACTAAAGTAATGTTCATGTTTGCGAGCTGTGAACTCATTAATACCATGAGGGGTGTAAAAGAGACCTTGGACCTGATCCATTTTCCTAGACAGCCCTTGCTAAGTGTGGCCTGGATACATAGCAGCCTTAGTCATCAGTCCTCTCCCAGTCCGGCAATCAAAGTACTTGGATGACAGTCTACAGTGATATTCAACTCTGGGGACTCAATGGCTCGGCTCTGAGCGAGGCTGGATCAGCACTACGGCATGACAGGTTGGATCTTGTGTTAGCTGAATTGGAGACAAGGCTATTAGGGAGTATTGCCCGTTCAGGCAGCTGGTTGTACAGCATGTCTGCGTGTTAATACCTTCATATGACGGTAACCTTGTATAGAAACTAATAGATGGCCGGTATGCCCACTACAAACTCTTCAGTCTTAAATACATCTGTTGGTTTTCAAATGGTTTTCATACTGTTGATCTTGTGTATGTGTGTGCGCGCCATGGCTTATTTCACAAACAGCAGGCCTGCTATACCCTGCCATACTCTATTTATGTGAAAAATGACACCTCAGCGGCAACCATTAGAGCATTCCCCCCTGTGTGCAAACACATCCCTGGAGTGGCAACACGAGGCCTGCAACGCGTGCTGTCAGATATGGAAAGAAACCTTGGCTTCGTACGCAGATTCTCCATTAAGGGTTAACGGTAGCATTGCAATACCTGGAAAAGCTGAGCTGGGTGGACAGATGGAGGGAGGGGGAGGATAGAAGGATAGATAGATGGATGGACGGAGATGTCATCATGACATACCTCTCCATAGCACACCATCGCCTAACACTTTGTCATCATCTTGTGAGGCATAACTCTTCATTAAATCCTTCTCTTTTATCCCGTACGTGCTTTTTTCCAAATGAATCTTCCTGCATGGGAGAAACAGATGCGCTGCAACAGCTTGAGGTGTAAATCACAAGGAAATGGGGTTTACCATTCCTTTCGCATTCACACAACACCTTAATACGGAGTCCCATTAGCAGAAAATGAGGATAAGTTAGTCACTCTGTGAACAGTAACACCCTCCAGTCCTCTGGGTGACAAAAATGATCTCATTTGAAAAAGCTCATCTGGTTATGTGCCACAATAACGACTCTGGATGAGCTACCTTTAGAGACTCAAGTTCAAGATATATACCATTATTACTTGTTCATTACTGTGGAGGCTTCAGGCGATGGCACATGATGTAGGGCCTTGCTGCCACAGAACCTGCCATAGCTTTCCCTGTCCTGTTGAAATGTCGGGAGAACCTGTCATGACCCGAGGCTCTCTAGAGTTTCAGACACATTACTCCCCGAAGCCAGGGTTCCTGCGGGAGATTTTGTTCCCTCTTTAGACAGAAGACAAGACAAGATCAGGTCTGAAAGACAAGAAATATGCATTTAGCAAGTCTGGTGAGTATTCCAGACAAAATTAGCACCATCAAATGTGGGGAGAACATGTGAACAGAGGTGGATGGCGAGCCACCTGAGCTGGTAATCGTTCATTATTCAGCTGGTGCAGATGTGAATAGTCACACCACTGGACGCTTTCCACCTTCCATTTGTGCACCCGGCCACAACCCCCCCGGCTAATGGAGTCTGTGGAAGAGGCCGTGCATTTTGTCAAAAATTCAGGATATGTCATGCATTTTGAAACGCCATCTGGAAATTGGCTGCAGAGCCGATCTGCACAAACCTCCAGGTGACACAAAGATCCACTCAGCAATGCAAATCAGCGTGGCGGATATACGAGGGAGTGTCCAACGAGTCTGCTCCGAGGCTGGAACGCCAGGCCAAGAACATTTCATTTCAATGTTTCAAATGTTCATTTATTTACCAGGTTGGACACAGTGGCGTAGCCCCTGGCTTGATGTGCAAATTGTCACCATGGAAATCACACCGAGGCGGTTTTAACATATCCGAGCCTACTTTGAGGACAAATTGGAGCTAAAATAGCACAAACGCTCCTCCATAACTCGTCTGCACCTTCTTTTCAATATTTCTCCGCAGCCTTATCAACTGTAACTGAAATACCTCCGTTGAGTATCACCTAATCTCCTAATCTCTCTCCCTAAGCCACACGCCAGGTATCTGTAGTTAGATCTGTAGTGCAGCAGCCAGATTCGTCTTGAGATAAACTGGGACAACATGATGAATAGATGATAAAGGCACCCAGGGGAGAGCCCTATCCGGGTTAACTCCACCGCATAAAGACACCATTTGTAATGATGGCTGGAATCAAGGGGGAAGTGCAGTGAACAAAGCTAACAGGGCTCCAAAGTGACCAAATCAGTCCCGACTTTGCTGAGGCAGCAGATGAGAGTACAAACCAATTGTGGCTGTGACAACAACAAGCAGGGTGATGAAGTACCATCGGGCAGCCTATCTGGGTCTCACCTGCACACTGCCACCGCTATAGGCTACTGACTGCTAAACAAAAACAATACAGTCGGCGCTGTAGTGGAACAGTGATCATAAGGAGGTGTAGGAGAACATCGTGACTGCAGTGAGATTGAATTACTGAATTATTTGGGTTTGTGCGGTGGGGTTTCAGTTTCTGCAGACAAATTCATGTTGGAAAGTTTTCATTTGGACCACAAGTGACGGTAAAGTTTAGCATGGACGATTTTTCAGCACATTCCCCTCAAAAATCTGAAACAAAAGGATCTGACCGGCTCTGTGCCAGACATTAGGATGCTCGCCAGACCGTCTCTGCCAACAGGCCATAAATGTTTCGTGTAGTGCCGAATGGTAATCATTGGATTCCTACAATGACACCTTGTGAGTTGGGTAACGATGGCTGTCTTTCAGGCCTGTGTGAATCTGGACGCGGTCCAACGGCTGAAGCACAGCCCCAAGTGTGAATGCGCCAGACAAAATGGCCGCATTGCATGGCATAGGTAGGTGAAAGCCTGGGAGATGAGTGAGATAGCGGTGTAACAAGTATCCTCCAAGCATCGTGCAGGGATTCGGGCCCAGAACCCACGCGTGAAAGGTGCCACACAAACGCATTCCTCTGAGTTAAGTATGCATCCCGTTTCATGAGGTTTTTGCGAGTGGGTCCAGGTGCCCGTTGGTGGCGCAGACCCAGCTGGAGGATGTGGCTGACTCGCTCTGCTGGCGCACAGGCTGGCATACTAACAGAGCCAGGGGTGCTTTCACAGTGAGTTGAAAGAGACTGGCAACCGGTGCCAACCATCCAGGGTTCAGCAACACGAGCTCCAGCTGCATGTCCACTAGCCCACATAGCCGCAGAAACGAAAGGGTGGACATCTACAGAGAATATTTTGGACATACTCTCTTGCAGCATCGTTCGTGTATCCCGTGATATTAAATACCGTGCAAAGGGTCATTCTGTCACATCTCTTTCTCGGGCGTGCAAGAGTCCCTGGCATTAATAATTTTGGTGAAAAAAAGACATTTTCCAATCACAAGGGATGAAGCAGAAAAAGGCCAACATGTCCAAAAGAGCTTAATGTATTATTTCTCCAAGGCTGGTGAAAGCCTTTTATTAAAGTGAAACAATCTTGTCAGACACCTGTTGTTCTTGCAGGGGGTATTTATTGTTGGCCTATGTCAGCACACTGTAATCCCTGGCTAGAGCACTGTCACTGTATTACCAATGTGACCTATACTTGGTAATCATAATTTCCTGTGTGTGTGTGTGTGCGTGTGTGTGTGTGTCCAGTGATTGCGGGCACCTTCCAGCCATTTCACTTCTTTTTTTTTTTTTTTGACACCCGGTGTCATGCAGAACAAATCACTTACTGCTGACACTAGTGATTCCTTGGTCTCCGGCGCTGAGAAGTGTGTGTGGAAGCAAAACAGTTGGGTGTTCCTGACGGAGAGTTGGACATTTCTGTGATTAAGTAGTAATGGCCCAAGACCTGACAGGGAAACAGGGGATTTCACTGGTTACAGGACAGAAAAACTGCACCCACCCGTGGGCCCAGTGGCTATTTTGGACAAAGTGTATAATCATTTCGAGAGTTTTGTTCCGAGATAGTCAAGCTATGAAAAAAGTTTCATTTGAGACCTTTGCCTCCCAGATGAATTTTTGACGACTGAATCACTTTACATTTTTGAACTTTTGAGATTTTATTTTTTTTCTAAAAAGAGATATATGACATTTTAGAATTTAACCCTTAATTTCTAGTTGCTTGTTGCAAGTCTGTGGGAGGATTGTTTTTCCTCTCATCAGCTCACCACCTTCGACACGCCTGCCTCGGATTCCAGTGTCTGCCTGTGGGCTTAACCCACTAATTGTGGCCTGAGTTCCTGAACTATTGTTGCATGCCTGAGGTTTGGTTTTAGACCACAGTTATATTAAGACCTGAGGATTTTAACGGCTGTAAAGGAATACACTATCATCTCAAATAATGGGATGGGTGTAATGGGGGAGTGTTTGATTTATGCTTGAGGTTATTGAAGTACCCCTGGTTAGGCATTTTGAGGGTTTGTTATATTATATGGTATAGGATGAGGAACAACTGAGCACATGCTTTTTTTATTGAGATTTTGAGTTTGAACCCGAAAAAAGATTGGTGATGTTGTTGTAAAATCCAAGGGAATATGCACTGGTTTATGCAGCATTTGCGCCCCTGTGCAATATATAAATGGTGTTGTGGGGACATCTACTGGTCAATATGTAGTAGAGGAAATTTGATCATGTATTCTATGTCTCTATGTCTAAGTATGAATTACTGTGATCTTGGTGTTGACATAGGCACAGGCTTTGTTTGCCTATAATTTGATTGAAAGGTTCATTTTATGAAGCATGTTCCCTGAAAGTACAGCCTGGTGGAACAGAAGTACACCTATCCATGACTTAACTGAGTCACGTCAGTGACTCAGTTAATTATATATAGTTATTTCAATGTATTGTGTGAGGTGAATGACAAATTACTATAATATTCCTATAGGGACTCAGAGTGTGTCTGTGGTACTCAGTAGTGAGTTTATAGTGACCATATTGTAGTTTAGTAGTAATTTTTTTCTCCCATGATTCCACTGTACTATTCCCATAATATTCCTATTGGATCTTATAGTGTAACTGTGGTAATAAATAGTGAGTTTATAGTGATGTTATTGTACTTTATGGTATTTTATCTCCTTTAGTGCCACTATAATATTCCTATAATATTACTATAGGATCTTATAGTGTGTCTGTGTCTGGGTTTATAGTGACCTTATCTCCTATGGTATTACTATAGCGTTCCTATATTACTCCTATAGGGGGTTATAATGTGTCTGTGGTACTCAGTAGTGAAGCTATAGACATGTTTATCTCCTATGGTATTACTATAGTATTCCTATAATATTCCTATAACATAGACTTTTGCCGTGATGTTTGTATTGCATCCTTCTAAAAGTCGTAGGATTCCTATAAGTCATTTATTAAAGGGAATATAGAAATAAAATATAAATTTGGTGACGCCTTCACTGACGAGTAATTTGACCAGCTTCCCTGACCCTAAAGACATGAATGACATTGCCCCCGACCACCCAGCGCGTCATAATATGTGTAACAGCCAATCAGATTTCAGGGACCGGGCACTGTGGCTTGACAAACAGTCATTTCGCCCAATCGACATTTTATAAGAGGCGACGATGCCCGCCTTTGCTCCGCGTGCAACCAATTAGGATGGATTATGTATTACTAATTCATTACTTTGCAAAGGGGAGTGACGCAGTTATTATAGATCTATAGATACTCCACGCTTTTTTATTTGACCTGAAATAACATTTATTTTCTAGACGCGGACATAACATTTCGCATTATTCTAGAGAAGACTAGGCATCTCTGCTATCATTTATAGGCTGTATGTGTGATCTCTGCGCTCCTTGAATTTTGGATGCCATTCCGGTTGGAGGTTGCGGTAGACCCCGAGGACTAGATGCGATAACCAGTACGAGATATGCCGCAGCCGAAATCACGAAAAATCGCCATCCTCGGGTACAGATCCGTAGGTGAGTCAAACCATCAAACGACGCACCCAAGAATGACACTAGGCAAGGACCTCGGATGCGACGCCGAGGCTAGATTTCGGCGGCCTTCAGGTCCATATAAGTCCATTATAAGAGCGTTTACGCCTCCTATAGTGGACTTAAATTATAGGGATGCCACGCATCATCTCAATGAGCGTGAGCACCAGGTGAGAAGCGGCCTTGTTTCTGGCACACATCAGGCCTAGTGTGGGGCATTTGTAAAGGGCATTTTTATACATATATGGCCTCCGGTGGACGCGTTTATCCGGTTCAATACAGATCCATCAGTGCATGCATTTCCAGCATGGGTGACCCCAGTAGGAATTGTACCCCTTAACCCTGGCAGCGTTAGTTGGTGCCATGCCAGTCCTAAATGACCGCCGCATTTGACACATTGTCATGCAGGTACACTTTATTTATCGTTTCTAAAACCAAAGAAGCAGCATTTGCTTGCGATACAGTGATAGCGCGCTTGCAGGCCCAGCCAGCATACCAGCACTAACGAAGAATGACTATAATATTCCTATAATGCTGCTATAGAAGCTTCAAGTGTGTCTGTGGTGCTCAATAGTGAGTTTATAGTGATCTTGTCGTTCTTTATAGCAATTTTTAATGTCCCATGCTATTACTATAAGATCTTTATGGAATCAGTTTGACCTGCAGTATCTTCATGATCATCTTCCTTCTATAATGCATTATAACTGGATTATTACCATTATTATATTACGGGAGATATGGTTGCTATTACACTGTTGGCCCATAGGCTATTATCGCCTGGATGCTGAACATGCCATGAGCACCAGCGTCCTGAAGGCCTGAGACCCCATTCAGCTTTCAGCTTTTACAGCATTTGACAATTTAGTTCCACATTTGCAATTTCATTTAGGAGCCCTGTTTTTAATAATCCTTTGTATTTTGCAGGAAAGTCCTCTTTGACAATTCAGTTTGTGGAAGGCCAGTTTGTTGACTCCTATGACCCAACGATAGAAAACAGTAAGTGGGGGGTTTCTACACCGTTTCATATGTATTCATATCCATATCCTTTATGGTGCCTGTGTATCTGAGGTATAGGGCTGCAATATCTGTCCACTCTGTGTTTTATCACTTGTTCTTGTGTAATAACATTTGGTTATGGCAAATGGGGGTTGGGAGCCTTGCCCCGGGGCACTTTTTGCAGGAGGAGGGAGAATCTTTATCGTTCTCCTAAACCCCACGTCTCTAAACTCGTCTAACCTGTAGGCTGCTTGTCTTTTCCATCATGTTTGCATAGGCCCCGCTGTATATCTCTTAGGGTTGGTGTCTATATCTGCTACTATAAATAATCTCTGGATGGTTAACATGAAGTGAAGTGTCAGCGTTATCAGCGATATTCTGCAGGCAAAGCAAACCCTTGCTTGTGCTGTAGATCTCAACCTTCTCTAGGCTGATATTGACATCCCTGTGTAGAGTGAACTCAGTGACACCGCGCAACACAAAACAGATCCATCATATGGAAAGAAAAACATCTCTGGGATGTAACCTGCATTTCTTGAGAGAGATCTGCAGACTGAGGCACCGAGAGATGAAGATACAACCAGCTTTATTCCAGCCTCAAGACTCTTTCTTTTATTGTCAAAATGTTTCACTTATAATTCCTAGTGTTGGATTTTTCTGATGCATCTTCTCTCTTTCCTGTAGCGTTTACTAAAATGATCACAATAAATGGACAAGAGTACCATCTTCAGCTGGTAGACACAGCAGGACAGGTATGACTTGATGCTACATGCTTTTCCTGTTAACCCCACATGTAGCCGTTCATTCTTCGACTCACGTTAGATCTAACGACACTAAGACCGTCCTATTGTGTTATTACGTTTTATTGAAATATGTATTCTTCTTTAACAGCCCTTTGTAACTTGGTTAATACTTATGTTTATATGCTCTCTCCTTTCCAGGATGAGTATTCAATCTTCCCACAGACCTACTCCATAGATATCAATGGTTACATTCTGGTCTACTCAGTCACATCTAATAAGAGGTACTTTTTTATTTCTCTTTTCAAAAGCAAATAAAAATCCCTTCAGTTATAATCCTATATAATGATTGGACTGCAGTAAATACGTGAATGCTGAGAAGACGCTTTCCTCTCGTCTTTTCCAGTTTTGAAGTTGTACAAGTTATCCACGAAAAATTGCTGGATATGGTGGGCAAAGTTCAGTGAGTACCGCCTGTTGTTCTCGTTTTGCTGTCCAGGGCATGTGAACGTACAGTATCGTACATAATGACTACTATGTCCCTCTTGCTTTTCTTCTGATGCAGAGTACCAATTATGTTGGTCGGAAACAAGAACGACCTACATATGGAGCGGTATGTCGCAACACACGCTGACATGCTACAGTAATGCAAATAAAGCTTCGCTATAGATACACACGGGTCAGGATCCGGGGCACTTGCTGGGTGCGGCTAACTTGTTAGCAATGCTACCAGCGTCTCTTTATATCTGTTAGCATCACCAATTCTTCAACACCTTTGCTTCTTCATCAGTTCTGTTTGACAGCAGAAATGTAAAAGCCAACATGCCTGACATCATGACGGGCAAGTCATGATGCAGAGTTGGTTCACAGATGACCTAGACCACAGGGGGAATGTGTTTTTACCGGTCTCTGTGTGTTTCTATAGCGCTGCAAAAAAACCCACCTTACTCAGCACCGTATCACCGGATCGGTTTATAAGAACAGAAATCTTAGGAATAGCGCCGTGTGAGTTAGTCAACACTGCAGCCGTACTCTGAAATATTTATGTTCAGAAGTACGTTTCAGGGTGACGGACTGGCCTGATGTCCTTGTTTTTTCAGAGTAATCAGTTGTGAAGAGGGAAAAGCATTAGCTGAATCCTGGAACGCTGCCTTCATGGAGTCCTCGGCTAAAGAGAACCAGGTAAGAGCTGTCTGTCTGTCTGTCTGTCTGTCTATCTATCTATCTCTCTACCTACCTACCTACCTACCTACCTATCTATCTATCTATCTATCTATCTATCTAAAATACTACGTCTTGTGTGTCTCGTTCCCTCTCCCAGACGGCCGTGGAGGTTTTCCGGAGGATGATCCTGGAGGCAGAGAAAATCGACGGCGGCGTGCAGCCAGGAAAGACATCCTGCTCCATGATGTAGAGCCGCCCAATCAACACACAGGACACTGCACTGGGATATCCCGTTACTTGAAGGCTAGCTGCCAGTTCTCCTCCACCTCAGCTGACTCTACCCCCCCCAGGGTCCTAAATATCCAATACTGTCTATTTATGGCTCTGATTCCACTGTTATTTATCAGTATTTCCTATTCCCATTTGTCATCCTTGTTTTTCTCTGCTTGTTTGATAAAAAAAAAGGATGAGTGGTGAGTCCCTGTCTTATATTACCCACAATCCACCCCTCTGCCATCTCTGATGCAAAACACAGAACTTCATTCCGGTGTATCAGAAAAAATGTTTTAATGTGCTAGGTAATGATGACTACAGTATCTAAGGCCAGAGATATTAGTGGCTTTATGCATCTTAGCTTGTTCCCATATAGGTTACGACCCCCAATAAGAGAAATGTCATCATCTGCCACGCGTATGCTCAGAAAATGGCTCAGTAAACATGGACGTTTCTTCTGATACATCACTAGCTGTTTGGTCCCTCAAATATACAGCTCTTTTTCTACTTCATCGCCACGCAATACCCACTTCTCTGTCCCTCAGTTTGTTTTCATAGCAGTTACTGTCAGCCAAAAATCTGCATCCATTTTCTAATGTTGAAAATGTTGTACAAATGTTTTTGATTGTAATCATTAAAGCAAAAAGTGGTTATGTAACGCAGCCTCGAATGCTTTCCGTTCCTCCCACTGTAATTGGCTTACTGTGTTTGATTTTCGTCAGTGGTAAAAAAAAAAAAATCCACAAAACATCACCATGGATTATTGGGAACACATGAACATATGAAAAACACACTCAGATTCTTTATTTAAGCTTTTATTTATCCAGTGAAGGGATTTACAGAACACACACTCTGTTAGCACCACCTTTACGTTCATGCCCAGTACAACCACAGTCACAGTACTGGTGACCACTGAGCAGCTCTGCTGGAGTAATTGGAGGTGAGGTGTTCAGGAGCGCCCAGACAAGCTGGATGTCCCTCTGCTGGCTGATGCCAATATGAAATTCTACATTGTGTTGCACATGTCATCAGTACAGCACGTGATGTCGATGTAGGCGTTCATTTGCAGCATCTGACAGTCTGACAGGGCCATGCATTTCTGGTATTGGCTATCTGCAAGGAGAAACAGGAAATGGGTTTGGCTTTTAGCAAAATATGGTCCTTTGCAATCAATAACTTGCAATCTCACCATGGTAGAGACCACTTAGAAACATCCAGACGCCGATATTTCACAAACAAGCCTTTTCTGATCGATGCCAATAATTGCAAATACACAAAATAAAATAAAAAATACATCTTGGTTTCATCATTTTGCACATTGACTGAGTTATGACTTTCAGGGCTAGGTTTTCCACAATGAAAGCAAGTAACCGACATGCCTACAGATACCTTGGAACCAGGTAAGAGCTGTCTGTCTGTCTGTCTGTCTGTCTGTCTGTCTACCTTGGCCTTCTAATATTGGTGGTTGACTGTTCATTGTTGACTGACAGGTTTTTCTGAAGTGAACTTTTCCTTTAACTTTACTGATACACAGCCAAGAGCTTGTTTATACACTGATGTGGTTCACTATAAATGTACCAGGGTCACTTCAATCAATCCAAAAAAAATCCAAAATTACAGTTCATGTTCTTGTGTAATCTTGGATTCACTCTGTCATGAGCAGAGACTGTTGATGAACTCACATGGTGGTCTGAGGAACTTGGTAGCAGCACACCCATCCTTCTCCGGCTCACAAGTCTCTACGCTCAGTTCACAGGTTCCTCCAGGCTTCATGGGGACACACCGATGACAGCTCAGGGCTTCACCTACGAACAGATCAGTGTTATATGAGAAAATCATTACAATCAATGTTGCTTTATCTTTTAATACTTCAGTTTATCTTATTAAATTCTGTCTTTAGATGACCATAACCTCAGTTTGATGAAGGTAAGGCATATTGGACTGTGTTGGAGTTGAACCTGGGACAGTATTCACAAATATTGTGTATGGTTTACTACCTAGGTGTCAAATACGTGGCCAGAGGAGCCAATACAATGAGTGCCTTAAAGTTTAGACAATCACACAAAAGTAAATTAAACTTTTCTGTGATTGATAACGTGCATGAGCCTGTCCGTCGTGTCCTAATGCCGTAAAGCCCACCCCATCTGTTGCAAAATAATTACCTGTGACTTTTTGAGACATGGGTGATGAGATTAAGTTGCTGATGACTAAGAGAGAGAGCAAAGCTCCCTGGTGCACAGCAGCCTGGGGATTAGCAGGTGCTGTTTACTCAGTGGAGAATCAGTGACAGACTCACCGGTTGTAAACACCAGGGCAAGAGCCAAAGCCAACACCAACAACTTCATGGTTCTGTTGGATGGTGCAACCTGGCATGAGAGGAAAAAGCCGTGATTTGGTAACGTGTACGTGCATTATCACTCCTCCAGCGTTTGTAGTGTGACTCCCAGTATAAGGAGTGTTTTTGGGGCGAGGCATGCCGCTGTATGTTTTGTGTTACAGGAGTATGTCAGAACTGAAAAGAGCTGGTTTGAAATTTGAGTCATGAAAATTTTAAGCAAAAACAAGAGCGCATTAACATGTACACTCAGTTATAACCATTTACATTTGAATAGCAGATAAATGTGAAAATAATATTGATAATAATATTGATTGTCATTGAACATATTTCATTTGAAACAGCACTGAAAAAAAGACAGTGTAAATAAGAAAAGAACAAACTGAAATGCAACGAAAAGCAAAGTTTCCAGTGTACATACCTTTCTGGCTTCCTGTCGATAAATGAAGTGATGTAATCAGAGACTTTCCCCTCTTTTATACCTGCTTGATACTTTGTCCTGTTGTAGGAACTTCCTGTGAAATGATGTATCTGAGGTACGTCTGTATGCTCACCACCTCCCTCACCCTGGGTACACCGCGTCCAGGGGTAGCAGTTTCTCATGTTCCTGCTTTAAGCAAACAGGTGTCCACCCTTTGTCCACCCTCGTATATGAGTTGTAAGTCTATTGTAAATGGATGTATGGTCTTGTCACACCCTAGAATAAAGATTTGAATTAGAGAGATTTGTGCCTTCATGTATGCTCTTGGCACACAGTAAAGAATCAGTCTGGAAAAAAGAGTCTGAACAAGAGATCGTCAGTCAAAGATATGTTTGCTTTAGGTGGGCTATGTCCAGCCTATATGAGGTGTAATACCTTTCGTTCAGTGCTCTGGCGCTAGACTGGGTTATGCGGTCATGATTCACTCCCTATAGACTCCACAGAAAACCTCACATCTGAATTGATGTGAATAAGAGCTTGAAGTAAAAGTAACTGAGAGAGAATGAAAGACCGACACTCTCCAAATGTGGCATGCAGCTGAAGTAAGACGCCGCTGACCAGAAGTATGTTTCGCTCCATTCAAGTAACATTATGGGTCATTATCAGCTCGAGGTTCGGGGGCTGATTCTGTTTTAGCTCACATCGCCGCAGCTAAAATTCCAGTTATGGCCGGTGAATGACTATTTCACTGTAAAGGCCGGAACTCGTTGCACTTACTTGCGTCTGAAATCAGTGCACGCTCAAGAAGAAAGAGGAGGGGGTAAACACTAAATGTACCTCAGAAATGTAGCATTACAGTAAAAGCCACTTCAAACGCTCTAACTATAATTACTCTCCGTCTCTGCTAGAGGGAGTCGTGGAGGTGGAACTGGAGTGACGTTTGAAAAAACGGTTTCCACCTGTCCAGCCTCAAACTGGTGTTGCTTTGAAGTTGCAGTCAAGAGTCTCCTGCTGACATCTTTTCATGAAAAATGCCTCGCTACTATTTTTTACTCCCACCCCCTTCATCGTTTATTCATTTCCCCAGTTGCTCGCCTCGCTCGTACCTGGAGCCGTTCGTTGTTTACACCGGGTCATTCTTGTCCTTTGACCTCGGCTGCATTACATTTCTTTCTCTGGGCTGTGTTTGTTTTGTTCCTCGTCTCCCCTTTGCCTGTACACATCCCAAATATTACTCTGCAACCTCTACTCAGTGCAGCACCACTCTCAAACCCCAATCAAAGCAAAATCTCTCCCACTCTATTGTTTGCCCCTCCCGAGCCAAAGTCCAATATCAGCACTGCCAGATGTAAGGGAAACTGCCCATGTGGCAAAACCTCTAAACCCCCCATTGTTGTGCTTTTGTTGCCTTGGCCTCGCGATACCGCCACACTTTCTATTGGCCATATATATCAGGGTGTCCAAATTTTTGCACTCTTATACTGTGGGACTGGTTTGGACAACCAACAGTGGAAAATGTCGCAGTACTCAGGAAAGGTGAGTACCACAAAAAAGGAGTGTGATGCAGCCACCTTGATATACTTCCCAACCTACGCAGATGTACCTCCAACAAAAGACAGTACACTGAGAGCCTCACACAAAACTGTAGCCGAGTGGTCCGACCTCAGTGTCAGGTTACAGCTATCCATCGCACAGAACAGAGTAGCACTGCTGTGTGATAAATCTTTAAAGATGTAATAACTCTCCTTAACAGTGCTGTCTGGTTATTTGCTGCTCACTGTCAGTCAGAAATGAACTCTAAATATAAAAGGAAATGATAGACACCTGTTAGACGAGACAAACTGGGAAACCAATATGATCTTCATTGTTGTGGCACAAACAGATTGTGTTCTACGAGGGAAAATGTTTCACTGGGAGGAAACTGGAGATCTGCGGTCACTGTGACAACTTCCAGGACCGCGATTTCATGAACAGGGTCAACTCCATCCGCGTGGAGAGCGGGGCCTTCATCTGCTATGACCACCCTGACTTCAAGGGCCAGCAGTACATCCTGGAGCACGGAGAGTACCCCAATTTCCAGCGCTGGAACGCCCACAATGACCACATGGGCTCCTGCAAGCCTGTCAGGATGGTAAGGGTGTGTGTGTGTGTGTGTGTGTGTGTGAGCCCAGGGACTAACAGTAGGCAAACTCACTGCATTTGGTTGGCAAAAAAACGTCAGACAGGCTGGCATGTGAGTGTGTCTTTTTGTGCTTTTCTGTCATAAATATATAGGAACATATTGGAAAGTTTCACAATATATATTGACACACAAGGTACAAAGGCACAGGACCTCACCTCCAGTATAAAGGGACAGTACAAAACATACAAAGGACATGGACTATGGCCTATACGTATCTCTCCACATATGTACATGTATTCTATAGGTATGTGTGTCTGAGCAGGGCGGCGTACAATATGGCCCCTGTCACATGAGATAAAGCCCCCGGGTCTTTCACAGAGAGCTCGCAGTTGAACATCCCTGCTATGAATCAACACAGTGAGTATGCCGTTGTTTCCCCCCCCCAAGCACGGAGAACACTACAGGATGGAGATGTTTGATGGGGAGAATTTCACCGGCCAGTGTGTGGAGCTGTGTGACGACTGCCCCTTCCTGCAGGGACGAGGCCTGACCAAGGACTGTGTCAACTCCATCAGAGTCTACGGAGACGGAGCGTATGTATCTCTTCAGCTGGCTAGGCGATAACTTTTAGGTCCCGTCGTGTTCTCAGTGTGGGTTTCAACCTGAATAAGACACTACAGTGCGTGCCAGAAAGTTGAGCCTGTTTGAATGTATTGTACTTCGAGTCATTGTACTTTTCTGTGGCTATCTGAATTGTCCCGGTGTGGTAAAACCCCACCCCTCTGCTGAATTCTTTTCAAATACTGCATGAGCCAGGTCTGTTTCTTCTAACCCCCAACGCACAGTGGACATTACACTGTCTGGACCAGTTTTAAATGCTTTGTTTCCCCCCCTCCTGCCCCGCCTCTGCCTGCCAGTTGGGTGCTGTACGAAGAGCCCAACTTCCGTGGCCGCATGTACATCGTGGAGAGAGGAAGCTACTGCACCCACATGGAGTGGCAGGCCGAGAACCCCAACATCCAGTCCATCCGCAGGGTGGCCAACTACTTTTAAAAGCAAGTTACTGGTATGCTGACTGAACAGGGTTAGATCAATTCTCACAGGGGGAACACACCCAACTCTGTCGAGTTCATTCACGCACTGACCCTGCGGGGCTGTAAAATAATAAAAGATGAAGAAAATATTTTACAAAGCTTGTCGTTTTATTTTTGTACTGAAGAATTTAAAGGCTGAAATAAAGTAGTGATATTACACTATATTCAATCTTATTTCCATTTTTTGGCTTTATGATCACACAGTGTGAAGCTCTTATCTTACCTCACCACTACATCCATTGTATAAATGGCTATAGGCTGTGATTCAGGTCGTTGCTTTCTATTATATACAATAACTACAAAAGCCAACCTTTAAACATGGCATGCTTCTTCTTCATACTAATGGATCCATTACCAGGTGACAAGAGATATTCTGAATACCACTGAACACAGGTGGATAAATAGATGGGCATTTTATCTCTCCAGGAGGGAAATTCACTTCACTGTAATCACAAACTTGGAACACAATAATCAACAGAACAAAATGCTGTAATAAAAACATAAAAAAATAAAGACATATGAATGCTGAAATCTCCCCCATGCCATATAACCTAGTGATGTATCAGTATAGGACACCCCCTCCAACATAAACAATGGATTTTTTTTTTATTGTCGCCACATATGCAGCACATGAATCAAAAAAGGAAAAAAAAATGACATTGCACAGGTAGATATCGGCACACGCCCCAGGGAGCGCTGCTACCACCTAGTGTCATTCATCTATTTTACTATGAATTCCAGACCATGATGTCCGCCTCAAGGTTTTCCGTATGAGCACAGCGGGGACTTTCCACAGCTATAACACACATGCATAAAGAATATCATAACTGGATGCTTTGGCTGCTACTGTGAATAAAAGCAAAACCTTGGAGCAGAGATAATAGCTATGAATCACACGTGAACTATTTCCTTCTCTGAGGCATTAAGCTTGCCCACCTTTTTCTTTGTGAAACAAATACTCACCTTTACAAGCTAATCTAAAGGTTTTTAGAAATTATTTGCTTATATATATATGCTTATAAATAAAGTTATTATTATTATTATTATTATATTTTAGCTACCTTTTTCACCACTACTTCACTCACCCTACGCTTTCATGTTTTCTGAGGATGTCACGTGGTGGTCGTGACTGGTGAACCTTTAACCAGCATTCATGTGCTTTCTCTTCCAACTGTCATGACAACAGGACATCTATCTTTACACGGTTTCCCTCATGGCCTCTATTGAGTTACAGGGTCAATATAGGATAGCCTAATGAGGAAACGCTTTGTCTTGAGTTACACTCGATGGTACTAGTTTAAGAGCGATTACCTAGCTAACCTTATTCCTAGGCCATTTGCTGCACGAATTGGCCTGGTGTCACCAACGTGCCATTAGTCTGATGCCACAGACATGAAGGAGAGACGGATCCACAGGCGAGGCTTAATGGCATTTTAACATTGCCCTGCCACTGTTGATTTTCTGTGATGACAGGAGTTATTGTTGTGCATATTTTTCATTAGGAACTTCATTGGTGAAATTGTGTTTCTTCATCTGCTATGAATTAACGTGCAATGAAACAAATGAATCAAACTAAAACATGCCAATATTTATTCTATTTTATTTTAGCAAACAGTTGCATTTCATGAATATAGCTTAATGTGGCATAATATGCAATCACATGGGGGTAAACTATTTATTTTTAACTGGCCAAGAAGATTGCAAAAGAAATGATAACTCTGCCCAATTTGTGAGGAAAAAAACACAAGCTTGTAGGAATTTATGAAAATAATCCTCAAAGGAATAGTCTGCAGGCTGTAGGGGGTTTGGGATGAGTGGGTGAGCGGAGCCTGTGGGTAAGTTGGACTTGCCCTTATATGTTGGATACAAAACAGAGAATTATTATTGTAAACCCAAATATAGTTGTAGATCAAATTAGTGAGCTCAAAACAACAAAGACCACTTTAAAAGGGATCTTATTTTGGCACGTTTTAATGTGGAGATAATTTCCACACAGCATGATGTTCCTGTTTTGTAACAAGAATAGAAATGCTTAAAATGTTGCGTTTTGCCCCATCGGTTTGGTGCTATTTTGGTTTTGCTGCGTGTCATCTATTATATTTCAAACATTGTCAAAAATGAGTCATTAGAACCAATACATTTCAAATGTTTTTATTGTATCCCATACCTTCAAATTAGGTCAGCTATTTTTAGTACTACAACTTATGCATGAATTTCTCATACTACTGTGAGGCCATAATAGATATCTAACATATTATTTGACACATAGCCAACAACTAGGAATCAAAGGAATCAAAGGAATTATTCAACTAGTGTCCAGATATTATTACTACCAAAAGCAATATATATAGATATAGATATCTATATCTATATCTATATATATGTTATATATGTTTTTTTCCAGAATGCCATCCCACCACCCTGCTGGCTCAGCCTACTACGTCAACCTATATTTTATTCTTCTGGGGTAAACTGAGCCTCTGACTGCTCTCTATTTACCAGCACCGTATTAACCGTATTGCTTTCACACGATCCTACCCTACAACGGGAACGCTTTAGTCACAAACACATAATGTTAAAAGTGGCTAAACGTACCGCATGAAAACAGCAAGAACCTGCAAGTAACATGTACAGACAGAAACAAACGATAGAAACCGAAACCTAGACTATAATATCAACTCAGACCACAGAAAGTGCAAGTGTTATCTCATCTGGAACTGGAACAACTATCAACGTGGAAACACACATCTTCCACCAACAGCGGCTATTAAGTACATTTATACCACCGCCTTATGTGTGTATTGTTGCTGTGGGGTTGAAATTAAGGCATTTCAGAGATGTATCCCCGGTGTCGTCTTAAGGTCACTCGCTGGCTGCCTGAATTCCCCTCTTTGTGTTTACACATCCGGGTTTCCCTGTTTGCAGCCCATTCCCCATTTAGAAGCCATTTTGGACACAGATCAGTAACATGCATGTAAACCCCGACCGACCTCCCGACGCAGCGGTGCTACTATTCAAGTGAATAACCTCACAAAAGAGCCCGAAGCTTTCGTCTCGGATGGTTGAAAAGATCCCCATTCGGCTTTTGGATCCAGTTCCGACGCGAAGCGGTGCACCTATGAGTGGACTAACAGCCTCGTAGCCAATTAATCGCTCCTATCTTTTCTTGCAACATTGTTGCAGCGTCGCGGCTATTGACACGCGCTGTGGCGGCGAGGCTGCTGGAGGGACCGGAGGCCTGTGGTCGTTTTGATCCCGGACTGATGTTTTGGACAACCTGAGTTTTAATGTTCGCGACGGAAAGAGGAGGAAATCTCTTGTCTTCTATTCAATACGGAACATGTCTTTTTCATGGCTGACTTGTTCACTTCTTCTGGGAACTTTATGCGCAGGTAAGCCGCTATTGTTGGGCTGAAATTGCAACAGTTTTTTCGAGTCGTTCATCCCGAGGCAAAAACATTTTTTTTTTTTTTTTTTGTAATTGTCTTGCTTTTGAAAATTGGACCCGCGAACGAGTTTGCGTTTTTCTTTGGTGTTGCAACTTTGTTTGCCGTGTTGTATATTAACACGGTTTTACCATCCAACTGTTCGGAAATGGGATTTTCTTATTATCTTATCTATTGTCGTTCTTGCCTCGTCACTTCGATAAAGAGTAAAGACTGTATTTTTTCGTCCTATTCCCCCCCGAACCCCCGTGACTTTCAAACGAATTAACGTTTTCACGGTTTTACGAATGGCTTTTTAGATAAATTAGTCCTAAATTGACACTGTTGCGTTCCCGCATGTCTTTCTTAACAGTGGCAAGAATAGATGGCAGCAGCTGCATCAACAACCTGAAACCTTATAGGACACATCCCAGTTCTGCACTCTTGTTTGAGGTTACAGCCCGAACAAGAGCCTTTAAAAATACAGGCGTCTTAAAGGATAGATAATCAATCTTATTTGATTTGAAGACTCAGCAGTTGGTGTTGTCTCAAGTCAGGTCTTTATCTCAAATTGAGGTTACTGTTACACGGCTCCGTCTGAGTCTGTGACTTGGTACCACGTGAAATTGAGCATGAGGTTTGTTTTCTTTTGTTTAGCAGTTTTTCGGGTTGTGCAGCTCATATGGGAGGTTTCACTGTGTCTTCCTGGAGGAAATACCCCTTCTCTCTCTCTCTCATTTTGCTCCATAACAACTAAGTAGTTATTTGATAGCAATATCTCCTCGCGCCCCCTCCCAACATGTTTTTACTCTTCCCTCGCATTGTAATAGAAATTTCATTGAGGCACAGATGTGTGTTGTTAGTGTGTTGGACTGGTGTCTTTATGGTTTATAGATTGGGGTTGGAATATATAGTAAGCTGCTTCTCCAGGATCCATGTTGTTGTGGTGTAAGCTTCAGTAAGTGACAGAGGGAAGGGGGTTGGGGAATGATCTAGTAGTAAAAGTCCTCCCGGATCATGTGACCACAGATATCAGAAATGCCATCTTGGCTCAATGGAGCATGGAGCATCGTGTGTGTGAGTGTGTGTGTGTATTTTACTTGCTGCCCTCCCTCCTACTACCTTCCATAATAGTGATCATGTAGGAGTCCATGCATCTCTGTATGCTATAATGAAATCCAGTTGGGCAATTAAATATATGTATTTCTGTGTGTGTGTGTGTGTGTGTGTTGGGGGGTGGGGGGCACACTGGGGGATGGGCAACCTCCTATAGGCAGGGATTTAAAGAGACAGGCACTATTTTTTCTATGAACAAAGATTGGGGAATGAATGTCCAGGGGATATTGTGAAGGACATCCACAGCTTGTCTGTTTGAGCGTTCACCCGACCAGCGTGCTTGTTGCTTGAATGATGGCACACCATGTAATCCACCGAGATGGATATTAAACCATTACAATAAAGACGTCCACAACATCAGGAGATTGACAGCTATTGTTACAGTGTGACTAGGTAGTGCTCCAGATAACAAAAACGTTCAATAGGCAGAAAGTATGTCCCTACATAAATGACACTTAAAGCCCTTAAAGAAGAACCTCTTATCTGCCGTTCCAGATGTGCCCTACTGAAGGAGGATTCAAGAGTCCTTATCTATAGTAGTAGCGTACTAGCGTGTTTCTATAGTACAGGGTATATCATTGTTTTTCTACAGCTAATTAAATGTCATTTTTCTTCATTTAGTTGTTACGCTCTGAAATGACCTTGTAGTGAATGAGATTATGCTGAACTGCCATTCACGAACAATTTGGTAGCCCAGAGGAACCCCCCTTTGTACCACAGAGAGCTCCCCAAGTTGGCCGCGTGCCAAACTGATGATAGCAGCACTGCTCGGAGATGTGTTTTTTCTTTTTTTCCCCGTGGCACCAAGCGGATCTCGCACCATATGTCTGTTGCATCCGCAATTGAGTTTCAATTCATTAAGATGTGAGCTGACTGAGTCCTCCTGTCCGTCTCAGGGTACAGCCTGGGCGAAGTGGAGACCCGGGAGTGTGTGTACTACAATGATAACTGGCGTACGGAGAGGACCAACCAGAGCGGCTTCGAGCGCTGCGAGGGGGAGAAGGACAAGCGCCTGCACTGTTACGCCTCCTGGCTCAACTCCTCAGGGACCATCAAGCTGGTGAAGAAGGGCTGCTGGCTGGATGACTTCAACTGCTATGACAGGTTGGGTCACTGAGTGGGGTCAGCTCCACCGTGCATTTATATTTTAGGCCGGCAGACACCCTCCACGGCGACTTACAGTGAAGGCAACAGTAGAGTAAGCTTCTATCCCTACATGCCATTAAATACATCTTGATTTATCCTGCAAGGATGAAATTAAAAGGTACAAACACTAAAAACAGGACAAAATAAACATATCACATAATAAAAATATTACATGTTTGTGTTATTAAAGTGCTGGCAGAGGTTAGGTCTAATGCATACAGCTGAAATTATAGAAGTGGATAATTGTCCAGTGTTAGAAACCTCACACAGCTTATTTAAAAATGTTATTTCTTATAGTAGAAAGTACTTTTTTCCTTTGGTTTGTTTTACTCTGGGGTACTGGGAAGCGCCTGCCTCATGGGAGGAGGTTGAATTCATTGTGTAGTATTTGTGATTTGTCATCTAATATTGCCTGGGCCTTTCTATCCAATGTAATAATACTGTGGCTCTAAGAGAGCCTATTTCTGTCCCTGTGATTGGTAATTGCAAACCGGGTAATAAAAGAAAAAGATAATATACTCTCAATTTACACAAAGAATAAAACAATAAAAAGTTAAGACCTTTTTTTCGCTCACTCCAAATGAGTTCAGCCACATACAACGTTTGTTGGGTTTTGCGTCAGCAACATGATGTAATGAAGAGTGAAGCCACAGTGTCCAGACAATGTGAGCTGTGATAAATAACATGGTGTCCCTGGAACATTTATTTATATCCTATAAGTGCAAGGTATAGAAACAAGAGCCAGATAGAAAAGATGCATGCCTACTGGTCACCTGGTTGGTTAGCTTTGACCCTTGGTGCTCCTAAATGATCTCAAAATGGTGCATTCACAGTAAAATAATATAGATTTGTTATCAGAGCAGTAATGGAGATGTGTCTGTCGTCTGTCGTAACAGGCAGGAGTGTGTTTCCATGGAGGAAAACCCTCAGGTCTTCTTCTGCTGCTGCGAGGGCAACTACTGCAATGAGCGATTCACCCACCTTCCTGACATGATTGGCAGTGGCAACCGAGGTGAGTGGTAAAAGCATCCTTGCTGCCATCCGCCATGCAAAAATAGGCCTTCACTCTTCCCTTCCAATCAGAGGGAGAGGGGAAGTGGAAGCCGTCACGTTAATCGTATTATGATCAACACCATAATTCCTTTTACGCAGCCGTTGCAGCTGTTCCCCTACCGTTAAGTTGCCATGTGTGAATGAGAGCCGCTGCTAAATTTTAATTGGCTGTATCAAGTCCTCATAAAATTCCCATTAAAGTTCAATATCGACATACGTGAGAATTAAGCCGTTACCATCCACGGATCCGCCGCGCGCGGTGTCGACGTGAGCAACAAAAGAAAGACAAAAATAAGCACAAAATTCTGAAGAGGTGACACGATGCGTTTTTGCTGTGTGTATTTCTCGGTAGATTATGATTTAAGCTTGTTTTTGCGTGAAACAAATTA
>CABFOQ010023828.1:0-12732 GCA_900660455.1 Gephyroberyx darwinii
TAATCATGGATGAAAAATGTTAATGATTTTAATGAACAGGCTGGCTGACTTCTGAGGGTCCCCTGCCTGCTATGATGATGATGACTGAGTGAAGTTGAAAAGCAGAACAGAACAAAAACAGCAAGAAAAAAAAACCCCCAGCTTGGGTGAAAGATAAAACACCAGCCTGGGTGAAAAAAACAACAAAAAAACCCAACATGAATTAAGAAAAGCGGCCAAGAACTTGCACCGTTAATGTGGATAATTAGGACCGGAGTGCAGGGACATTGTGCGAGGCTGAGACATTAGGGAGGGATGCTGGGAGTGGGCGGGAGGAGGAAAGGGAAAGAGATACACGCAGAGAAAAAGGCTGTGAAAATGAAAATGAAGTATTTTTAAGTGTCTAATTTTCACACTTCAGTGCATCTAGCACATAAAGGTCCTTAAAAGCTAGGGATAAAAAACAAAAAGATTCCTGTTTATCAGTTTCATAGGTTTACAAAGAGTATGAGACCTTGAGATGTTCCCTTAGCTGACGGCTGCTGCTGCTGCTGCTGCTGCTGTGCACAATATAACACTTATCTAACGTTGAGAACACGCCGTTCCAACTTCCCTCCTTGTCACTGGAGATTTACGACCACACGCTAGACCGCCCGGTTCCTTAAACTGTGACTTGGGACTGAAAATGGATGGCGGGTCTATTTCTGGTGGCCTCCCACCCTGATAAGGACACCAATTTATTTTGATGAGCCTTTGGATGAGATGTTTTTTTTTTTACATTTGGGAGCTAGGCTTAAATCCCTGCTATGCCGTGTTGGGTTGTCGAGGCATATAGGAGCCCGGCATCACAGCGTTGGTGCTTCTCTCAGATTCACTCAGATCACCACAATGACCATTCGACCCATGAGTGCAAAGCGCGGCTATTACCGCCGGGCAACAATAAAGCACCTTTGTAGTGGTTTAAATTAAGTGGTTTCTAATTCATAAAACAGATTTCAAACTGTTTTAATATGAAATTTTACCTTGCCGTAATTTCACATTTTGACGATTTGGTGCTCGTTCAACATCTATTCACCGTCAAAATGCCTGCTGGGTAATCATTCCTCTTTCTCTTTTTATCGATCCTGATAGGATCATTTTCTTTTCCCACCGTCTGGCGCTGGGAGCGATGCCGTGTGTTGCTCAAGGACACTTCAGCGGGGCGGATGTCACAGTTCAGCCTGGGTCCTCCAGTGGAAGGACAATAGATGACTATGATGCCTTAATACAGCGCCAGGGTCAGTGAACACATCACGGACAGCTGGGAGACACTGCTCCTTCAGATAGATCAGGACAGATGTTCCCCGAACTATCAAACATAAATATTTTCATTTTCTGTCCCCAATAGTGAGCAAAAATATTTTTTATGAAACTGCAAGCCAACGAGCCATTTCCTGTTGACATCTGTTGTAGTATTGCTATGAGCACATCATGAGATTACACTGAGCCTCCTCTGACTCCAGTCGGTTTCTCTGGGTGGAATTTCGCTCATGATGACTTTTGTGTCACGTTGGAAGTGTGAAACGTATAAATGAAGGTGACAGAAGGAGTGGGTTTCTGGAGGGCTGGCTGAATACCAAGTGCATCCAAGTGCCTAACCAAGGCTGGACCATTAGCACTATCGTCATCATTATCACCATTATGGATACCCCCAGGCCCCCAGCCAAATGATACCGGTCCTGAGTGTATGTGTGTTTATGTGTGCGTGCTTGTCTTGTGGTGTTCTGGGGTGCATTTAGACGGGCACAAATCTGTCATCTGTCAAAGCTACTTGGAATTGGATTTGACCCCAGCCCGGCGGCAGCTAGAGGTCAGCAGCAGTCTAGCGTGTCGAGGACATGCAAGCAGTTTAGATTTTCACTTCCAAGCCATATTTCTCATGTCATGTGTCGACATCTGGCAGCTCATGTCTCATGAACTGCCAAGTAGTCTGCTAAGCAAAATAAAGTGAGATAGCACATGTGACCCTCTTGTTCAATATAAACATTCAGTCTCTCTTGGGTTGAAGATTTAAAGTTTATACACAGCGACATTTGTCCACCAGTGAGAAACACAGCAACCTTTTAAACTATACAATATAAATCCAATTTCTATTTTAATGTGAAAACAATCATGGAATCTAACATAAATTGATGGTTTTCCACACATCTGTTATTTCATACTCTTACTGCAAGCGTACAGTAATATACCAATGCAGTTAACACTTTGATAAAGCTTTGGTGTCAAATAAATAAAAAAAATCAATTACACTGTTTTTATAATATTTATGGTTAACGGAGTACTAGTATGCAATACTGTCAGAAAGAAAGTGCGCTTGTTGTCGCCGTTTCAGCAACAGATGAAGTATTGGTGTCACATTCAATACTCAGACTTTAACTTAACCAAGAGACTGCAATGAGAAACGTGACCCGACTGCTGAGGGGGAAAGTGATGAGGCGGCAGCTCATAGCAAACAAAATACAGCACAAACGCTGTGTTTAGCAGCCGAGGCTGTGGGCAAAAACTGGTCACCTGGAACATACGTTTCAGGAAAGCAGGTAATTGGAAAAAGAAAAAAAAACAACATCACCTGGGTCTCATGGCAGGAGCACAGCAAACCACCCCAGAGGTTGAAACGGCGCCATGGGAATAAAGGGTTTAGTTGGTAGTCGCGGCCTCAAGAAGCAGAAAGGCTCACATAATGAGGCAGCAACATATAAAGGACACCAAACCGGGTTTAAACAAGAAAAGTCACTGAGTTAACAACAAAACAAACAGGAAATACTTACAAAGTTTTTAAACGATAAGAGCGGGGAGGTTTGGCCGACAGGAACAAAACAAGGAGAAGTCACGCAATGGGCTTTAATGGGTTTTAATGACTGGTGTTATACATGGTGGGGCAGAGCATGCAGGAGGAAAAGCAATCTTCAGCTAACGAGCTTCAGAAGTTCACAACCGTTTCCATCGCAATTAATGACTTTTTGCCGGGGACACTTTCAGTCTGATTATTTTGGAGAGATGAGCAACTGGCAGGATTTCTAAACGTTTGGGTTTCCTCGTGTATGCCGTGTTTTCAGCACTCGGCCTGGCAGACCTCAGACCAGGTTACTCAGGCTTTCAGCTGGCATATCATTACTTGGATCTTCCGTAGACAAAAAAGAAAAATGCACGTAGCATGCACATATGCATCTACGCACATATACACAATAAAAGCCCTCAGCCTCCCACCTGCAGCTATGTGTTTTGACCAGTGGGCTTAACACCCTCTTTGTTCCGTTCTCTGTCGCCCCCACCCAGCGTAGCTTTGGCTCTAAATCAGTTTGACGGCTCTCACAGGAGATTGGATGTTTGGTCTGGTGTGAACAAACTGGCTTTCATGCCTGTGAGCTGTCAGTATGGAAAAGGCAGTGCAAATACTGATCTACCCGCTAGATTGTGTTGCATTGTCTGTGAATGCTTTGTGAGGTGTGAGGTACACTCGCTGTTGCATGCAGTTCTGTATTATAGGACATAAAAACACTGTTGAATTGAGACCACGATTCAAAAGAAAAGAAATCAATTTCTATAAATTGTCAACAATTTGGTACCGAGATCGGCAAATAATAGAGCTCTTGAAAATCGGCTCCAGAAGCTTGTTGGCAGAAGATGACGGTGCAGATGACAGTGCCTCATATTGTTGTCTGCATGAGAGAGTGTTGCTCTGGTTTCCAATTATGTTCACGTACTTATGAGCCAATTTCTCAACGCGCTGCTTACTGTTCAGACAAAGAAGCAATTTGTTGGCAGCCCGCTGCCATTCATCATCATTTGTACAATTGAGACAAAGCGATTTACAATGTGATATGGTCATTTTGTCTTCACACACACTTCCTCTCAGTTACCTGTTACTTCACTACCTGCCTTAAAAAGTAACGAGTTACATTGCAATTATTAATTTATATTAAGCAGACTTCATCATTCTGAATTAGCAGCATGTTGTCCGGATGAAATGCTGTGAGATTTTCATATTTTCAACTTGAAACTCAGAATGAAACTATATTTAAGAAAAATGAAATTAATGACTGAATGAATGAATAAAAACAGATTACAAAAATTGAAAAACTACCATGTTAAACTAGTTACCCACCAAAAAGACATCTGAGTACTCAAATGCATTACAAAGTCATGTGTTACCCTCAACACTGCTCCCAAACCCTGTTATTCCCACACAAACACATACACTCTTACACTTTTGTCTGTTCTTACACATTCCTTTCCATATTTTCACAGTTCATTGCCGCCTCACTCTCTGAGCCTCCAGAAGTTGTGGCCACAACAAATTGCAGCTGATCTGTATGCCCACAGCCAGAGTCTCAGAGCACATCTCCATGGAAACCCATTACAAACTTCATAAACTTCACTTTTTATTACCTCAGTGTCAAGACGTGTACCAGAGTCTCACCCTGTGTACATTGGCGTAGGAACGGCGGGTGGGACGTGCCACCCCTCTCTAATATTGGAAACAGTTGCATTTGTCCCTATAAATTTGAGACTTTTATTTTGAAAGCGTGACACCGAGGGTAGCGGGTTTTGCCAGTAAATCAGACAACCTTCCCATTTCATGCTTTGTTTTAAATAGTAAAGAAAATAGAAAATCAATATGTGGCAGTCAATGTTGATATTGTGGCGGGCCACCACAAATAAATCAATGGGAATCACTGGAGTGGCAGGTGAAGGGAGTGAGGTGAGGTATTAAAAAGTCTCAGTGATAACATGTTTTCTTCTGCTGTAAACATAGAGATGTCAGTGTATGAACATTTGTGCATCTGCAGTGGTTTGAAATCTTAAAAATTAAAGGTTCAGTCTGTGACAAAACCTTGGTAATGGTTAAGTCCAGTACTGATACTGTACATTATGTTTAGGCTGGGATTCAGTCTAGCTAAAGACTCAGACTAAAGCCATTTTCTTCAATATGAAAAGGGAGGAGTGGGTTGTATATAACCCAGACATTGCACTGATCATTTCATTTCCAAGTTTTCTGGCAACAGAGATCAGTACCATGTAGTACCATGTTTACCTTTTAATGGACTTGTCTAATAATAAACAGAAGTACAGATATTGATGCATTTTGTTTATTTATTTGCTGTTTGATTCCACAAATGTTGTACCACGCCACTATACATACAGTATGTTACTGCCATAGCTACAGTGGAATCAGCCTATAGCTAGCTAATATTTTAATATGTCAAACTCACTCCTACACCCTTGGGGTGGAAAACCAAATGAATTAAGGAACTTTCCAAGCTCATGTGGAATGACTCAAGTTTTAAGGGAAAAGTTTCAGCCTGAACCTCGACTTGTGTAGAATGAACAACGCTCTTCCAAAGCTCAACGCTTTCTGGTGCAGCTCAGTTGACGACTAACAAAATGCTGCAGTTACTATTTTCTTAATATATCACACTGAAATGTTTCTGGATCAGACAATAAACCATTATAGTGTTAGTATGTGTGTATTATCTGTTTTTTTTTGGGGTGGATTTTAACTTTCAGGTAAAAAATCGTTGCTTATTTGACCAAAAAAATCCAGTTCAGCTCTTATAATATATCATATTCAATTAAAGTACCTTTTATATGACTGACGTTGACTGAATCCTCATTTCTGTTCAGGCTGTAACCACGCATCCTGTCACTCTGTCACCTCGTTTCCGGACTCTGCAATGTCACTACACAATAACACAATTTCAGTGAAGGCAGCAATATTTCTACAGGGACATTGAACATGCTGTGAATCCTTCAGAAATGTGGTATCCTGTTGACATCATTGTATCAGATTTTCTTCTAGATCTCCATGGTTACATAACGGCTAATACTTTCTCTCCATACCCGTCTCTCTCTCTCACACAGTTTCCTTCTGTCTTTATTTGTCATTGTCTTGCGCCTCCTCATACACATACAATTGCTGGAATGGGTCTGTTAAAGTAATGAAACGGCTGTACTCCTCGCTTTTCTATCAAACAGAGAGGTCGAACACAAAGCCAATTTGGGCCGTAATGGAAGAGGAACAGCATTAAATTAACTCAGCCACTGACATGCTCACTCTTCTCCGAACCTTTCTCTCTCTCTCTCTGACAATAATAGATGTTCTCAGATGTTGTCTTGTTCCTGCAATTTCGTCTCACTGTCCCAGACCCTCCCCTCCGCACGTTCACACTCTCCGACTCTCCGACTCGCTCGCTCTAATCAACGAGAGGAAACCCCAGTCTCTCTCTCTCTCTCTCTCTCTCTCTCTCTCTGCACAGATCGATGGATGTTTCTTGTAACAGCTATGACAATACAGTGCATATGGAAAATTTTCAGACCCAGTTTTCAACATTTTGTTATGTTTCACACTCATCTTAAAATGGATTCATTTTTTTTCTCGTCACGATAAAATTATTATATAATATTATATAATATGACTGACTGAAATATCCCATTTACAGAAGTAGTCAGACCCTTCGCTTAGTACTTGGTTAAAGCACCTTTGGCAGCAATGACAGCCTCAAGTCTTCTTGGAAATGATCCTACAAGCTTGGCACACCTTTCTTTTGGAAGTTTCTCCCACTCTTCCTGCCAAGAAGAATTGGATGGGGAGCGTCGGTGCACAGCCATTTTCAGATCTCTCCAGATATGCTCTATTGGGTTTAGGTACGGAAGCTCTGGCTGGGCCACTGCAGGACTTTCACAGAGTTGTCCCAAAGCCACTCCCGTGTTTTCTTGGCGGTATGCTTGTCATGTCTTGTTGAAATGTAAACCTTCGCCCCAGCCTGCGATCCTGAACACTCTGGAAAATGAGTTTACTCAGGATTGCTCTATATTTTTCTGCATCTATCTTTCCCTCTATCATGACTAGTCTCCCACTCCCTGTCGCAGAAAAACATCCCCACAGCATGATGCTCCCACCAGGGAGCATGACTGTAGGGATGTCATCGTAAACCAGTGCCTGGTTTCCTCCACACACGCCGTTGGGAATTGTGGCCAAATAGTTCAATCTTTGTTTCATCACACCAGAGGATTTTGCTTCTTGTGGTCTGAGAGTCATTCAGGTGCCTTTTGGCGAACTCCCAGCGGGCTGTCAGCCTTTTAGTGAGGAATGGCTTCCATCTGGCCACTCTACCATAAAGGCCTGATTGGTGTGCTGCACTCGTGGTTGTCCTTCTGTGAGGTTCACCCATCTCCACAAAGGAACTCTGGATCTCATTCATAGTGACCATTGGGTTCTCAGTTACCTGTCTGACCAAGGCCCTTCGTCCCCGATTGCTCAGTGTGGCTGGGCGGCCAGACCTAGGAAGACTGTTGGTTCCAAACTTCTTCCATTTGAGAATGATGAAGGTTACCATGCTCTTAGGCACTTACTTTCAATGCTGCAGAGATTTTCTTGTATCCTTCCCCAGATCTGTGCCTTGACACAATCCTGTCTCGCAGGTCTACGGACAATTCTCTCAACCTCATAGCTTGCTTTTCATTCTGGCATACACTATCAACTGTGAGAGCTTACATAGACAGGTGTGTGCCTTTCCTTTATGTTCAATGAATTCGATTAGGCACAGGTGGACTCCAATCAATTTGTAGAAGCATCTCAAGGACCATTGGTAGAAGTATGAGGGTCTGAATACTTATGTTCCTAAATGGGATATTTCAGTCTTTTAATGAATTAACAAAACACTCCAAAAAAACCAAAAATGAATTGAATCCATTTTAAGATGAGTCTGAAACCTGAAAGGGTCTGAAAACTTTCCATATGCACTCTATGTACTCCATGATGACCCGCGCTCTGAAGGGAGGTCATCCTCTGATGAGGAGTGAAAGAGAGCGGCGCCAAATGTACTTAGCCTGAAAGAGCTAAATGCATCACCTGGACAATAAGGACCTCTAATAGCAGCCTCGCTATCTCACACCCTCACAAGCCTCCTTCTCTTTTCCTGGACCTCCTTTCTCTCTAGTGTAAATTACAGCAACGTTTCACTAAAGCGACAAAGGTATACGAGCAAAAGAGGCCGGAGTAGCTGTCACATTAAGGTACTGTAGACTGTAGATATCTCTGGAGGGTTTGACCCGAAATATCCTATTGTGCCACCGTTCCTTTCATTCAGTATTCAGTGAATTCAGCCATTTTGCTTATTTAATATCACAATTAAATAGCAAGGTTTGAATGACAACCCCCCCAAAAAAGTGTCAGTGTGTCATTTCTTTCTTTTACATGCGCAATAGAAAAATGTTCTCTCTTAAAAATAATACATAATACAATTATTACACTGAAATAATACAATGATACTAAAATGATCCCCATTTAGAAGTGAGGGGTAAGCATGTATAGTCGTCCTCAGATGCTGCTCTGCAAATTGCCACGACCTTCTTATTTCCAAATAGACATCCATCCTGCTTACAGCCGGGAGTCATCTAAATATTTACATCATTTGACATTGTTTAGACAAAGGTCTGCCTGCAGGCCACACGGTGTTTGAGAATCACACACAGTTGTGGAGGAACAATCACCGCTGTTGAAGCACCGCGCTCCTGTCTGCATCATCTCTGTAACATATAGAAAACCTGAATAGAAAACCAGAGCTACTGGAGATGAGCAGATCTTTCACCACTCGAAATAGAAGAAACTGTCAGCTATTTAAAATGTATTTGATGAAGATCTGCTGGCTTCTCCAACCCCTCAGACTCTCTACCAGACAGGCCCTGCCTATTTAACACAATCGATCACATGTACGTGAGGCAGCGGCGATTCAACAGCCAGTGACAGCAAAGCACCTTATCCACGCTTTTCACCCAAATGCTGGAACGGGAGCTCTCGGTCAGGGCCAACTTCCCACCAACTGGCATCATTAGTTACCCCCCACCAGACCAAGGATACTGCTTGGGGGTATTTATTTTTGCCCTCTGAATTTTAATTTCATGGGCATTTTTATCCTGAGCCTCCGTTAATTTCTGACCCTGGTGAGGATCTTGCGTTGACGTCGACATTCATTCCAACCTGAACCTAAAGCTAATTCTAATTTTATGGTGGTAATCCCTGAGATATTGTTTTTAATTTAGTCTCCATCTTTAGTGCTCAGCGCTCATCCCTGTGGCGTTTCACCACACTGCCCTTCCCAGAGATCACCTGTCAATCAAACAGTGTGTCCAGCACTGTGATGTCTTTCTCCTTGGATTTTCTCTCGGTGGAGTTTGAGTTTCTGTAGGTGGCGCTCTTTTCTTTGTCTGTTCAGCCCCGGTGGCTACCGCTGCTCATGCTACCTACAGTTCTTCTTCTGTTGATTCCAAACAAACCGCTGTTGCTGCTGCCGGTCAGAAGTAATAACAGAACAGACAGGCTGAACACAGTAGTGATAAAGATGTTTTTGGTGGTGACGTACGGCCATGCCTTAGTGAACTGGATTATACAAACGAGCAGCAGATGGCGAGGGTATCTATCATTGATGAAAACAATGACAGCGCCGGCGGAGGTCGTGGCACCAACTCGGCCAAAGACAGAAGACGACTGGCGGTGCACGCACACACACTATGAATACATCAGGGAATCTCTCTCACGCTCGTCAATCAACAAGCTGGTACAGACATTTTTCCATTTTCTCTCAGCCCTGCTGCTGCGAGGATGTAAACATAACAGAGGGAGGTTCTGTTCTGCCTCTGATCCAACTGGTTCTGGAATTGTTCCTTGGAGAGGAGAGACAAACGTGACGCTACCAGACATAGCCTGGGGAGGATGTTTAAAAGAGGAGTCCCGGCAAGCCTCTTTTCATTGCCTGAGGCCATGTAAATCTGACCTGAGAACAGTCACAATTCATTCATCTAGGCTCACGTTCAATATCAGAGAAGACAAGACAACTAAATGTTTTTCTTGCTAGATTGAAAACGTTCCTTCTGAGAGGATCTCCACTCTCTCTTTATATATCTTTTATTTACCCAGTATTGGTTGGCTGAGCAACTCCGTGCTTCAGTCACTCAGTCAAACAAACTCACACCTGGGAGCTGTCCCGCTGAGCCTCCGTCCTCCACTCTTGACCCGCGAGCAGTTGGGTTTACAAGATTGCACAACACCACCTCAGTCGTAGTTAATCAACAGAAGGGAGACCGAGGCAGAACAAACTCAAATAAAACTTGAAAAATAATTTCCAACATGTTTATCCTCTTCAGGAAAGTGTAGGAGAAAAAGCAACATCCTCTTTGAGACGAAAGTGAAACTGGGCGAGCGAGCATCACTCAATACGAGGTGAGAGAGTGCCCTTTGGTGTCAGTGTCAGTCTCTTACGCTTCCCCCTGCATGGACCAGGAGCAGTCACGCTGCTGCAAGGACGCTCTTCCGCTAGCACCATTAAATTGAAACTGAGGAGTTGTGACATTTATACGAGGATTTAACTGGAGTCATGAGACCCCAATAACGATGAGCAATAAAGACGAGTGATTGTTATGGTGATAAGAGTCTATCAATGCCTCTGAGATGCAAACCCATCAACCCAGGCTGTTTCTCTTGTTTTTGAGCTCCAGGCCCAGGCCCAGGACCAGGACCAGGACCAGACCCAGACCCAGACCCAGACCCAGGACCAGGACCAGGAGGGATCAGCCAGATAAGATACTCAAGAAGCTCAAGGATTCACTAATTGAACATAGATCAGCATCCCAATGTCAGCCTGGTGCACAGTAGCAATGTGTGTGTGTGTGTGTGTGTGTGTATTTGCATGGGTGTGTTTGTGAGTGCATGTGTGGGGGTGTGACATTATTAGAGTTAGGGGTGATACATTACAAGTAATCTGATTACCAAAAGTACAGTGTTCTGATTATTCTTGATAAAAGGGAAAACAGGCTGGATCCGTTCCTACTGTGTGATTATAGACAAATACATTGATTCTTTACATATCTTGAAATGATAGGTGTTGATTATGGCAATAACACAATTCAAACAACAGCCTGTGATAAATTGTTTAACCACATAATTCAATGGATTTGGAGGCAAAGAAAAGTAATTAAAACTAAATCTCCAACGTAATCTGCTATCTGAAACAGTCTTTTTTAAATAACCTTCTGTAGTAAATCAATCGTGGTGCCTTAGCCCTTTCATCAGGACTACTACTCTACGTACTCTCTCTCAAATATGAAGTAAAAGGTAATAGGCACGTGTAAAACTCGCCCCGCAAATGTTTGCCAGCCAGAGCAAATGTGAGAAAATGTCTTTTCTTAGTAATTCCAGAGTTGTGGAGAAGAAGGAGTGCCGGTCTATGGCTGTAACTACTGTGGTTGCAGAATCTTTCTTGTCACGTCTTATGTGAAGGATTCAGTTTCCAGCAGAGTCAATGAAAAATAATGATACCTGATTCTCTGTGTGGTGATTTCAGAGTTCCCAAGATGTGTGAATTGGGCAATCATATGTTTGTCCTCTCAAAAAGAGGCATCGCTCAAGAGTGGAACGACCCTCCCTGCACAAAGGAACAACCCAGCCTCCTAGAGATGGGAATAATGGGTTAGAGGGGCCCAAACACAAAACAAAAAAACTGTTGTGTTTGCCAGGAGGAAGGCAAACAACCTACAAAATGTTGTTTTTTTGCAACACATAATGAAAACAATATATCAAACTTCCCAAAAGTTTGAAAGAAAGTCATTTTTCCCCTTGAAGAATCACTTCTTACTGCAGCCCACATCCATCCTGTTACACACAGCAGGAACGGAAGCAGAGGGTCCCCTGCACAGCGGGGAGACCACTCAACGCTGCCAACAACAACAAACAAGCCCACAGGTAGGCAAGAGCAGGTACACACAGATTAATGCACAGAAGGTAACAGATGTAAATGGACTGGAGATGTTTGAGTCGAACGTCCGCAGCAGTGAGTGAAACCGTCCTCCAGCACACCCACGCCTTTAAACGGAAAAGAATTCCTTCCTCGTCTTTTACTCTCCCCCACCACCCCGACCAGGTATGACCACCGCAGCAGATCAGATTGTGCAGTGATGCTGATGATGACGAGACTAGAGAGCTAAGAGTTGTCGTCATGCAGCGGGTGCAAGTCAGCATGAGATGAAAGGAGGCGCCTGAATCTGAAACCCTTCTTTTGACTTCTGTAAAGGTTTCCAAAAGCAGGTCCTAGGCGGTTCAAAGAAAAACGTTTCCACAACCGTGGGAAGTTTTCATGTGGTTTTAAGGGACTAAAAATAGTTTTGCTTCATCTCTGGGCCATTCAGTGTCTGCTGTTATTCAGAGCGCTATCGAATATCACGGGTTTTATTTTGCGGGGCCTCAGTGGGAATTTAACCCCTAACCCTGGCAGCTCTGTTCTCATCCAGCGACACAGGACCACCCCTGCTTCTCTCTCTCTCTCTCTCTCTGACCATCCCTCTCATTTCAGTTCATTACCCCCTCCCTCAGTTTCACTCACTGTTGTCAAAACAAGCAGAGTGTTAAGGGACCCTCCATAGCAGCGGGTAATTTACCCAGAGCTAGTGAGAAATTTGAGAGGAATGCTTCCACCTTGTCAGCACAATTTTGGGCGCGCATCAGGATCCTTCGCCACCAGAGAACGTTCCTCTAGCCACGTTCGTTGCGCGAAAGCGAAGAACGGGCAGCCTCGACCCCTGCTTCTCCTACTGCTATTGTAGTTCGGCAGTGATGGATAGAGCAGGGAGGCAAAGAGGATGTAGAAATCACTGGGAAGATAGAAAGAAATGAGACATGGAAAAACAAACAAATGAAAAGCTGAAAACACATGGGAACAGACC
>CABFOQ010023828.1:14749-31701 GCA_900660455.1 Gephyroberyx darwinii
TCCCCGAACACCCATGGGTGGTGGAACCAGATGAAGTTGTAGAGCTCGATGGGCATAGAGAGGACCAGGATCAGCAGGTCGGAGATGGCGAGGCTCGCCAGGTGGTAGTGCACGGTGCTCTGGAGGTTCTGCAGGGACTTCTTGGTCAGCAGGGTGTAAAGGGTGATGGAGTTCCCCAGGCAGCCGACGGCGAACAGAACCGCGTAGATGACGGTGACCGCCACTTTGGAGTAAATGTCCGTGTTCACTTCCAAGTCCTCCTCCTCCGGCTTGGACACAGTGGTTCCGTTATCAGCGGGCGAGTGTGAGTTATTCCCGTGGCCAAAGAGTCTCTGCGTCAGCGCGCCCAAGCCGGCCTCTGACAGTGTAAAGTTAACATCCATAATGTTGGGTGGGAATACAAACCTATGAATGGAAACGGTGTGTGTGTGTGTGTGTATGTGTGTGTTCACATTGGTTTATTGTCACTTGTACACCATGGAGACGCGGAAAAGCCCGTGAGTAAAAGGGAAAAGACAGGAGAGTCTCTCTGAGTCGGAAGAGAGGAGCCTTTATATTTGGCACGGCAGGAGGCGTGCTTGCTATTGGACCTTGAGCGGTGACGCAAAGCCATTCGGCGATTGGTGCTCTTCCTATTTTGTCCATTGATATTTTACCATGGAAACCAAAAATAAACACGGTCTGCTGCAAGGACTAACGTTATTGAAAGTCTCATTTAATTCCAAGTGTATTCCAACAGAGACAATTTTAGACGAGGCATTCGCAGGCATTGACAATTTCTATTATTGATGCCATCTGTATTTACCCTTGACACCAAGTGTGTGTGTGCGTGTGTGTGTGTGTGTGTGTGTGTGTGTGTGAGTGTGTGTGTGTGAGTGTGTGTGCGCGCGCTGCTGAAGCATTATCATTTCTCAAGTTGAAAGGAATAATGCCTGCCCACAGCCGGACCTCTACCATATCACCTCTGTGTCTTTGAGTGCTAATGGTCCAATCTGAAAGTGGAAAAATATTATCACTGCACAGGCTGAAAGGAGATGTGATTCTAATGGTTAGAGCACAGCTGCTGCTGCTACTGCTGTGATCAGTGTAGCAAAACACGCCTCCTTCTCTCTCTCTCTCTCTTACGCACACATACACACACACACACACACACACACACACACACACACACACAGCTTGACACCCAGTGGTACATCGACAGAAGTTAATGTTCTTTTACAGATATCATTTCACTTCTTTTAGTTGGCATGTGTCTCTGCCTTGGAGCATGTATATAATCTTAAAGATGTTCATCTTTAAGATATTGTCTCTCTGCTGAGGGATGCTGAATGGTGTCAACGACCTACTGGTCACATTCTTCAAAATGAGTGAAGCCTGAGCCTCCTTTTTCAGTAGAAATCCTCTTTATTTTTCCAGACCCGGGGCCAGTGCCGCTCACAGAGTGTATATCATTTGACTGACTGGCTGGCTGGCTGTCAGAAAAAACAGATAGCATTGCGTTTATTAACTGCTAGCTGGCCTCCAGTCCCAGAAAGATCATAGGATGTTGCTCTACACATCTCTGCACTGTATATGCTGTGCGTTCTGTGGCGTGTGACACAGGATGTAAGTTTTGCCGGTGGCCTGTCCTTATCAGCCTGTCCTCATCCTGCAGAAGTGGGCAGGGTGCCTTTCTTTCTGTGGCGTAGCTCAGATCATGAAAAGATAAAAAAGATACTCACCCTGTGGAATCATCCTCCCTCTGTGGTTTATTCAGTCAATGCTGTTGAAATGTCACTGAATGAACCATGAAGGGGGCGTCCAGCCAATGTGCGAGTGCCCTATTCTTTTTTACTGTCAGGGTTTGTGTTTCAAGATTTCTTTCATTGCTCAAACACTACCTTCTTGCTGTAAGCCTCAGGCTTTGCAAATGCACGAGCTGCATCTTCATCGCTGTTGCCAGACACAACGTGTAAGAGATTGTATTTGAATTGGGTAAATTTGAATTTGAGTGACATGATGTAGTGAGACGTGCAAGGGCTTACTTAATGTTGAAGGGAACATTTTCTTTACCGTAGTGGCACAGAGGCTGTCTGGTTATTTAGAAAATAATAGGTTATTTTCTTAGAGAGAAGCTGGAATTCACACAAGTATGATTTGGCACCGCAGTCAGTCGGCTAGGCGTGAGAAAAAAGATCATGTATTATTCTTGGAAATGGCAAATGCTTTCGGCTCAGTACCACACAGTCTGCTGTGGGAGCCGTTTGAGTTGTGCCAGATATTATATAGGAAGTTAGTTAAAGCTTACTTTAGCATCTGGAAAAGTGACAGGGTGGATCATTTTCCCTTTAGCTTTTACCATGGCAACGGAGGTCATTATTAGGGCATCAAAGTGGGTACTGGGTGGGGAAAGGCTGCAAGGAGGACTGCACCTCCCACCAATCAGAGCATACATGGACGATATGACGACTATGACGTCAACAGCTCCATGTACCAGTAAGTTACTGGATAAGATGAATAGTAACCCACAGTGGGCTAGGATGAAAGTGAAGCCAAGTAAGTCTAGGAGTATTTCTATCATCAGGGAAGGTGGTAGACAAAAACATTTTTCATAGATGAAGAAGTGGTGCCAACAGTGATAGAGAAACCAGTCAAAAGCTGAGGAAGATGGCACGATGCAAGTCTAAGTGATAAGGGTCAACTTCAGGAGTTGAGGGAGGAAGTCATTTCAGGTATAGACAAGTCAGGGCCTCCAGGAAAGTTAAATTGTGGTGTCTGCAGTTTGGATTGTTGCCTCGGCTGATGTGGCCGTTCAGAGTGTATGAGGGTCCCCTATCTGTAAAGGCTGGTTAGGTCATTGATTAGAAAATGTCCCTGCACCTCACGCTGTCTAAGCAGTGTGGCTTCGTATAGGGAAGGCTTTCTGGGTTCTCCCACTGTGCCAATTTCTTCACCACCTACGGAGCTAGCTGATAGATCAATCTCTTGTCAAAGAGCGAACACATCTCTGACAGTGCAGTTATTTTTTCATCTTTAAATGTTGAAAACTGAAATAACAGAATGTATTTTTACATTTTATATGCACTTTTAAATCACAGTTAACATTTTAATTAAAAAATAATTACACTCAATTTCCAGCCATGCATTTATTTTCAAATTGTGCCTTACCAATTCAATTTAATTCAGATACAATCTCTGCTGGCACGAATCCAGCTTCAAACAGCTTCAAAGCGCCATGAAACTCACTCAGCACACAAACGACCATGTACAATTTCAATTTATGTATGATAAATGAAAACAATTAAAATTTTGCTTACTTGTTTTTTGTATGACAGCAGCAAAAAAATGATGAATGGTCCTTTGCTGAGAGGACTTTAATATCTCCTATCTCCTGGGCCACCCACAGCCAGCAGGCCTGGTTCAAGAGATGTACACATGCGAGAGAAAAATCCAGACTGCAGGGAAATTACATGAGAAAAAGACAAACTACCACCGAGTGACGAGAGCAGTCCAGTCTTATCTGTTAGCCCAAGACTGTCTAGCTATGTTTCATTTTTCATGTGATAATCCCCAGAGGCAAAATGATCTTTTCTCTTGCCCCACACTCCTCAGAGGTCAGAGGTCAGGGTCAGCTACAGAACAGCAGCTCTGGAGCTGGTAGGGACACTTCAGCAGGGAGGACGCTTAGAGACACGGGGGCTTGAACCCGGGCCTTGTGGTTGAAGGGGGGGCTCCCTAATCACTATGTAATCATGTTACAATTTATAATTATATAAGATTCTAGCACATTTTTATGTATTGTACTGATTGTATAGCTAACGAGACTGCATTTAGTCTGCTGAACAAAAGAAAAACATAGACAGATTTGATTCAAAATGTTTTATTTTTGAAAGAAAATGAAAAGAAAATGAAAGAAAATCAATTCATTATTTTCCGTATTCAAACTCCAGCACATGTAAAACTATTTAAAACATAAGGAGTTGTTTGAATTAATAAAGGAAGCAATGTAAATGTCAACAGTCAATAACAGAACATTACGGAGCACATAACCTCCACTATATAGTACACATATCAATACAGGTGCAATAGGGTGTGTGGGGAGAGTTTACAAATGTATCCTTATTTACAGATATTTTTATTGAATGTACTCCAACTTGGTGAAGTCTGTCAAATAAAAGCACATTGACTGACTCTCATTTTCAAGTCAAAGTTATTTTTTTAGGTAGCGGAAACCCACAGCAGCAGCCACCACCACAGCATTTATGGCGATAGCTTTAAAATCAGGCTCCCCTTCTTCATTGAAACCGCCCTTAGCCATGGCTTTAGTTATATCTTTCATTAAGTCCATGATCGATTCAAAGCTGTATGCCTTGGCAACACTCCGGTACATGGAATTGGTGTAGTAGCTGCCTCCATTTCTGCCCACTAGTGCATCAATTTTCTGGAGAAGCTCAGTGACCTGTGTGTCACTTGTCTTGTCTTTGTTATTGAAGACATGATATCCTCCCTTGCAACTTTCAACAAACTGCAAGAGTTTCTCACTTTCCCTTATATACTCGTCTACATTTCTATCCAGGTCATCCCCGCGGGTGAACAGCACCATCGTGTATTCTGCTGCCTCCTTGCCGAAGGTCTCCTGAATCCACAGCACGGTTTTGTTTTCCTCTTCTGTGAATCTCGCCATAATTGGAATGACCACTAAAAAAGCATGTGGCCCCGGTGCCGTTAAGACTATGCACTTTGCTATTTCGGCTTTCAGCTCCTCGTCTGACATATCTGTGTCAAACAAGCCAGGGGTGTCTATCACAGAGATCTTTCTTCCGGCTATCTCTTTACTGTGCTTTGAACACTGCTTTGTGATTGATGATGGAGATAAAGCATTTGGAAACAGCCGTTCTTGCAGAATAGTATTGCCAGTGGAACTCTTTCCAGCTCCTGTCTTCCCCAGCATCACAATTCTCATTTCATGAGCTGGAGAAAGTGGAAAAAACAGAGGTTACACACAATGTTCATTGCACTTTGGGTGTGTGTGAGATCTAGATTTAGACAATAGACCTGCTAACTGTACAGAAGCCAACTTTAACTAGCAAAACTTTTTTTTTTCTTGTTAAAGAGATGTCAAGTGATGGTTTCAATGTACTAGAAACAAACTTTTAGTCGCTGGATTACAGAATGTTAGAAATCTATATTTCTTCAAATGAACATCAGCAAGGGCAATTATAGTCTGTAATATTCTATATTATATAACACTTCAACAAGGTGTACGATACAGCATTTGGCTTTGATATAAGTGACTGAAACATGTTTTAACTTACAAGTCGCCATTCTCCCAGTGGTAGTCTTGAAGTAGCTCTGTGTTGTTTCTCTGCTGCTCTACATCCACGTACTTCAACCTCTTTCACTTCGGTTGGCCTTTTAATGGCAGAGAGGAAAACTTCCTGCTGTCCCAGTTCTACCCTGGCATAGTATTTGCATATATGGGCTGATGGGCTGAAGTGAAATTATTATGTTGTATTGCATCATACAGTGATGTGGTTTGGTTCTGGATATATTCATTTATCTTATTACCAATTAATGCTTAATTCAAAAGGTAGAATAGTTGGAAATAGGTACTAACACCGCTAAGGTTAGGGGTTTGATTCTCACTGGGACCACCCATACTGGAAATGTATCACTGTACTGTAAGTGTATATAACTAAGGAAGCATATAGGTCCAAGGGACGATGTGGACGACACCAGACAAGGACTCGTTTGGATGAGATTCATTCAGTTAGAAGAAGAATCTTTCAATGCAGAAAAAATATGAGTGGAAAAAGAAAGAGAAACTATCAGACTATCCACCTGACTTCTATTTGTTCTTTCTCTGATGCTCTCCACCTAGTTTTCTGTCTCACTCTGGAAGAAAACAAATACTGCTGCTGCTCCACCTGTTTTAGTATGTTTGGCTTTCCAAATGTCATTTTCAACTTAAACTTTCACTATAAATCTCATCCAAACTTACACTGTTCTACAATGATATGAATGGGTCTTTGTTCATTTATACAGTATATCAACCAAAATCTGCTATTAAACGGTGTACATACTGCACTTTGAGTGATGCTGACTATTCCACAATGGCCTGTACGCCTAAGGCAAAAAAACCAAAACACATTAGAAATAAAACCCTAATTGCTTCACTAAGACAGACTGCGCATGCATAAGCACACACACACACACACACACACACACCCACACACACACAACTCAGTGTCTGCATAACAAATATTTTTCCACACAAATGATGCAAAGAAAATGCAAAAGCGAAAGCATCGGGCTGTTCATCAAGGCCAGACGCAGACAGACCCTTACTCAGGAGAACATTTGGTGCACCAGACATCAGAATTCAGAAGTTCATCAAAGAATCATCCCTTTATATGCAGCTATTTGCTTGCAAAGGGTAAACTATTTTAATCATTGGAGATGATATCTGACTGATGATCATTTATTATGTATGCAACAGCCTCACAATGGCCTGCGAGTGCATGCTGTGAAAGTCTAAATATTGAGCCTCCTTTCCCAGAAGCTGACCTCCAGGTCTCAGTTAAATGCCAGGAAACAAGTCCAATAATAATCCATTCATCCAACTGCTACGGTCCATGAGGAGTCTGACACTGAGAGAGAGCAGCATGCCCATGTCTGCTTTGATCTATTTATCACTGAGTGGGGGTTTTGATTGGGGTAGATAGTGCAAATCAGTGTGACGCACGCAACGTACGTTTCCAAGTTGTCTCCCGAGGCAGGTTGAAACATAACATATCGGATTGCAAAATACTATAGCATCATCAAGGCTGTGTAATTGTGCTAGTGTATCTCATTTTTATAGGGCAACATTGATTTTAGACCTGAGAACAAAGTCCAGAGAAGTAATTTATGAGTCTATGGCATATGCTGTACTCATGGGGGAACGGTAAAACAACCACTGATTTGCCATTCCTTCTACGAGGGCTTCAAACACATCCACTTGACATTTTAGCTTTCCAAAAGGTTTCACTGCAACATGAATGATTAACCAGGCGCTGTCTGGTGGATAGACTCCTCCGAGGAAATGAAGAGTGCCGCTGAAAGGGCTCCGACTGTGAAATTGTTCCAAATTACCTCTCATGAGAAGACTCCTTTCCTCCCCACAGTGCCTTTTTGCCTTCATCTCATCGATTTAGCTACCAGCATAGCTTTACGCGGCCTGAATAAGGTGTTTCATATTTCATGCAGGCTTAAGGTTGCAAGCTATTGATTCAAGAATACAGTGAGATTGTTTGGGACTGAGCAGCCGAAGGGTTTATAAGTCAAATGTCAAAGTTCGAATGGACTCTTATGGGAAGATCGGGATTAAGGATTGTGACTTTGGCAGTATAGCATTCTTTAGCAGGCTGCTAATGTGATTGGACAGATTCTCAGAAGCACAGGAAATTATAAAGGGGCCAAGTGTAATGTCAGGGGAGGGAGAGATCCTCTGGTGAATTCTTCAGTGTTACATAGCTTCTATGGCACTTTACTGTTTCCATTTAACTCTTAATGGATCTACCACTAGTTCTTAGTTATCTGTGAAACTTATTCTCTTTTGCAACAGGCCTGGACTAGGGAATCTCTTTTTTTCTATGATGACAGATGTCCAGGTGAAATGTACATGAATCAAGTTGCATAAAAGCACCAACATGTACACCTCAATGCCCTGAAAATTTTCAGAATTGGAGCCTTCACAAAAACGGTACCGATCGTCCGTGGCAGCAATTCTTCTTTGTCAGCAAATGGGTTTTCTTTCATATCTGCTGAACTGACCATAAAAGGATTAGCTTGGTGCGTCTTCTCCTATGTTATGATGGCCATGGAATACAATGGTGCTGAGGAAAATATCATAAACTCATCTGAGCATCATTAAGATTAAGATTCATTTATTGACATTACGGGTGCACACGTGCACTAACACACACATGCAAGGGGTAGTGACCGCCGAACACAACACGCACATGCGGGGAGGGTGTCCGAATGAATTTGTCCTCTGCATTTTTTCCCATCTTTGCCGTCCTTGCTCCAGGGGTAGCCAGGAGCAGTGGGCAGACCTTTTTTCCTTTGGCGCCCGGGGACCAATTCCAGATGTACATCCTCACCATGGTCAGGGACAGGGCAGGAGTGCTTTTCTGCATGTTTTTAGATGGGGTTCTTTTTTATAGGAGGAGACCCATGTGAGCACGGGGAGAACATGCAAACTCCACACAGAAAGACCCGGGAGATAACGTGCAGATTCCCGCCAAGTCAACAGCCCCAGGCGAGAATCGAACCCAGGAACTTCTTGCTGTGAGGCAGCAGTGCAAACACTGTGCCACCATGCCACACGATGGCAAACTGCAGATGGCAATGGTAAATTCAATGCTTTAAGTGTGATATTTGGCTCTATTTTCCTGGAATAACAAGCTTTTTCAGCGACACTAAGCCTGTTATGTGGTACAAGGCAAGCAGCACTTCATTATCATGATTGCTACCATTTAGTTAGTGACTCATCTTAAGCATTATTTCCTAGAAATCAAAACATTGCCTTTAACTGCTGCTGACTTTAAGAGATTCTCATAGCTGGAGTGTTTACCGCTTGCTGACACGGAGGGGAGTCTCTCCTTCCCTGTGATTCCCAGAGGCTCTGACAGCCGGCACATCTGACTGCTACTTGGACCAGGCAGCATACCAGAATAATAACAATCTGGTGCATCCCTGCTATTGATTAACCATGTAAGTAACCATTCAGCCTCACTGCCTGATAGATTATCACTTTGAATGATTATTCAAAGATTACTAAAATTCGCTCCGGTTCGACATGCTGCATGCTAACTTTGTATCCTACTAAATAATTAACCTATGTTGCTGCTCAAATGCCGCGTTGCAAAGCCCATATGTTCACAAGTCTGCCTTTGCTTAGAGAGAAGACAGAATGGACAGTAGCAGATCACTTAGCAGCAACGCAGCCATTTCAGAGAGTGAAATGGCTACAAAGCAGAAGTGAGTAATGCACAGTTGAATTTAAGATCAACTCTAAGATGGATGAACTGCAGGACATTTTTTTGCAGGACAGTAAAGTTGATTGTTCACGCAGTTCCCCGAATAAAGTGGTTCAAGAACACCAGAAAGCCACGGTGCTTGAACTGGAAAAGACTAGCAAAGAGAGGTGAGAGGGGCTTGACCTGGAAATAGGTCGGCTATGAGCATGTACGGACACGCTGTGGCTCAAAATCACCCCAGGGCTGGAGGCTAATGGATCTAAAATAAGGTTAGACCTCGCGGTATCTCTTGTTGTAGCCGGTCTACTAGTGGAGGAAAATGAATGTGTTCCCTCTCGGATTAATAAACTCTTATCCGATGGCCTTGACAGACAGCGCTGAGCCACTGGCGTGGAGAGGAAGGAAGGAGGAAGTTCAGGTGTGGTTAAAGTGGAATGTGTCTCATACTGAATGCCTGATCAAGCTGAATTTCAATTGTTACAAGGAGGATTACTGCAGTGAGCATGAAGCCTATGAGGAACGTATCTTATCTAAAAACATATATAATATGAAATGCAATGCTGCCAAAGTCTCAAAGCTGCAGATAAATTAGATGTGTAGTAGGCTATTTACAATTGCATCTACAGCCCATATTGCATGGATTGGTATTTAACATTATTTAAAAAACGGCAGCATATGAATTATATTGCCTGTAATGAACACAGCCTGTGATTTCTTTGAAAGTTTTCTTCTCAGAGCCATTGGCAAAGAGGCTGCAAGACCATATCAAAGTGATATATGAGCCTACACATATTCATCAAATTGGTAAACTGTAAATATTCCCCTCTGGGCTAAACCTCTGTCAAACACCAAAGAAAGCATCCCGGCGATCTCTCAATACACATTGTCTTGTAAAAGCTTGTCTCATTATAAAAACAGCTTGATGTATTGGTGCAGAGGAAAGGCACATGCAGCCATCTGGAGATGAGTTCACGGACGGGCTGAACTTCAAAAGGCATGGTCATAATACAGCTAACTCTGGCTAAGCCTGATTTAAGGAGCTGTTGCTCTGGTAACAAGTTGGGCTACATTTTAAGCTTGCTTCAAGGAACAGAAAATTGGGTTTATGTCAGATTGACAACAAATTTATCCAGTTAACTCAACGGAAACGAGGTCCCAGAAAGAGAGAAGTTTTCAATTTTCCTTTGGGGCTTAGAAATATCTGGGCTTGTATCTTGATGAATTCATGACTTTTCTGCCAGGCGCATCATTACTGACTGGCTCGGCAAGTCGAGCTACAGGTGGTGTTATAGGTGAAGCTGAATAATTGAATGGATTGTAGCACGTACACCAAACTCCGCTTCAGCTGCAGCACACATACAAACAAAATCAACTTTCTGTTTTCACACTCAACAGTTGTTCTTCTGATGCAGTTGTAGGTCTGTGCACTCATAGACGAGGCACACGCAGCGGGACGTCCCAAAGTTTCCCCCATTTTTCATACATAGTTGAAACTGTGTCCATAAATTTATGTCTTGTGCTGTCATGTTGTGACTCTTAAAGAATAACGAGACATTTTATTTCCAGAAATAGTTTGCAAAATCACAAGGTGTGGCAAAAAGAGACTTCCAGCAAGACTAACAAAATGTACTATAAATTCTGGCTTTGGCTCTTAAATGTCCCCTATAGCACACTGGAACAGCATGCAAGTATGCGCCTGCGCACACACACACACACACACACACACACACACACACACACACACACACACACACACACACACACACACACACACACACGCACGCACACACAGGACTTCATTTATCAACGTGACTGTACGTGGAAATGTTGAAAGATGCTGAAACATTGAGACAAAACATCTTTAATAAATGAAAAATGCATGCCTAGTGTTGTTGGAGGCAATCTACTGTAGGGTCTGGAAAGAAATATTTCTCATTGCGTGTAATAACAATGCTAACAAAGCATAGTGTTTTATTAATGAGTCCCATAGTCTGCGCCATTAAGACAAACTGCCTGTATTAGTGTGTTCAAAGTAGGAATCTACAAGGTTTTCTTCTTGTTCATCATAGCTGTGTTTCCCATTAGATGCCACATCATGCTGTTGGATAAGTGATAATAGGTCTAATCGTTTCCACCATGCTGCGGTGCACATTACATTTTATATTTAATAGGCATTTAGCTGCTGCTTTGAGAGATAAAGACAGGTCACTTGGCTGTTGATGGACACAACAATAGTTTTCTCTGTTATAAAAGGATACACTGGCAGTTTGATTTGGCAAATAAGCTCTGATGAATCTGCCCATGGCAATAATATTTCTAACAATTTCACATTTTTGTCTCCAGCATCACTTTGTGCTGGTGCAAATGGCCTAAGAAAAGAACATCCAGAAGGTAAAGACAAGTGGCTACCCCTTCCTCTGACTGTGTCCCCTTCCTTCCTCTGTCACACTGTGGTGTCACGTCTGAGATAGGGGTTCTTCGGGTCGTATCCTTAATGGAAACGTTCTGGTTCTCATCCAAACTTCAGCTTCTCTGCCATCACCTGCTACCTTATCGATTTACGCCCCGCTCATTCAGGATTGGTGCAGCCACTTCTGCAGCTCCCAGGTGCCAACGGCCACGCTAAAAGCCACTTTGAGCACAAGATAAGGCCCAATGCTAAAGACATTGTGCATGCTCAAAAGATTATGAGCATCTGATGTGCTGCTCTGCTGGAGTTGTGCTGCTACTACCTTATTTAAAACAACAAAACAACAAACCAAACTCAGGTGGTTTGGGTGGGACAGAGTTCATTAATGTCCATTTCTGATCCTGACGTCATCTCATGTTCCTAGAAGTGGTTAGTTAAGATATCAATGTGGACTTCCTGGTCCTCCAGGAAACACACATAGCTTTAGTTCACCAGATAGCTCAGCCTCACGCCCTGGGTCAGGCTCCTCACGCAATGTTATATGACCATCGCCTGATCCAGTTGCGTATGGATATCGGTTGGTCTTCCTGTTGAACAGGAAATGGCATTCGGCTGCTGTAAACATAGTTAGATATCATGTAATGTTAGAATGGCCTGCATCTGATCCAGGCTAACATAGGTTGTGTTCTCCGTGCTGGAGGGATATGGGTTTGGCCATCCTGAATCTCAGGAAACAGCAGGGAGTTGCTGTACACATTGTTCTGATGTTGTATTGTCTGGATGATCTGCTGTCGGGGGTCTAGTGTGCTCTCAGTTGTGTGCAGGGAGTACATAAAAGATCCATTCATTGCTAAAATGTAAAAATATATTGCCATTCTTACTCAATAAAATTGTTTTAAGCAACTAGAAATATTGTAAATGAATACAGCGGTCATAACCTACACTACGACCACTACGACGTTTATTCAGCATCATTGCAGAATCGGTTCTGCACATATGATGCCAAAACCAGGAAGGTAACTGAACCGTGTTTGCCAGGTCACGTGTATGTGAAAATCCGTGCCGTGTCATCTATAAGCCTTTCTGGTCCTGGTGTCTCTCTGCCGAGCAGCAGCCGTGAACCTGTGCTCCTGTCCCCGGGGTCTCCCAGTCCCACCCTACCTCTGTCTGCAGCTTGTTTTCTACGTGTTAATAAGGTGCCCGCTTCATTTGTGTGCTCCGTATCTCATATCTGTTACACTTCGCCCTCATGAGCAGTAATGAGCAGCAGTAATTGCAATTAATGACGATGAATGTTGAAGTGTGTACTGTGCATGATTATGTGCGGGAATGTGTCGGGTTTGTGTGTGTGTGTGTGTGTGTGTGTGTGTGTGTGTGTGTGTGTGTGTGTGTGATGCAGGAGGTAGATGGTGCTCCATAAATGATTACCTGTCCATCAGTGTTCTTGTTAGCAGTGCTGATGTATCTGACAGCCGCATAGAGAGGAAAGACTGAGGGATGGAGAGAGGGAGGAAAAAACAAATGGAGTTATAAAGGTGAAGAGGCAAACAGTCATTCTGACAGCTGAAAATAATAAGTGAATATGCTATATAACTATTTTTATTTTCAGGTTGATGATTGCTTATTGATCAAGAGGGGGGAGTGAGAGACAATGAAAAGAAGGAGAACTTGATCCAACAGTGGCAAATAATAATCACAAGTATGGTGTGAGGTAAGTCAAAATCCATCTCTTTATACTCATAAAACTCACCAGGCCAGGTGAACAGTAGTTATGTACTATAACTTTAGTTCTATGATCGTAGGCAAAGCCGTTTAGGCTTCGCCTTATGGGCTATGCTCATGCGCGTGAGCGCGAGCACGAGCACTGAAAATTCAACAATGCACCTATCAGCTGGGGGTCTGGATACCTGCCTCTGGGGCCTCGCTGTCATAGATGTTGAATCTAGGGATACACCCAGATACATCAACTGACGGCTGGGGAACGGCGTGCTTTTCTCCCAAGGGAGTGGTGCACCACTCGTGACCTCTGGCTTCCTCCTCCGATGGGCTCAAAACCAGGATGTCTTCGAGGTAGTATAGAATTCTTATCCCTGGTTGACGGAGTGGGCGAAGCGGAGGAATTTCCTGCGAGATTGGAGAATGGGGACATGGAAGTAAGCGTGCTTGAGATCGATGGACGTTAACCAGTCGCCCTTCCTCACACACCTTAGCAGTGCTCTGGTGGTGAGCATTCTGAACCTCCTTGCCACCACTAGCTTGTTGAGGGGCCGTAGGTCCAGAATAGACCTCATGTCCCCCGTTTTCTGGGGGACCAGGAAATAGCGGGAGTAAAAGCCATGTTGAGCCTCACTGGGTGGGACGGCTACAATGGCCCCCTTGCCCAGGAGACGGCTTATCTCGTCTGCAAGGGCTGAGCTTGCCGTAGGGTCGCTCAGCCTTGTCTCTATTATGCCCTTGAAAAGTGGCGGACTGTGTTTGAACATGAGGGGGTGTCCCTCCCTCAATGTACCGTTCAGCCACTTGGGAACCGCACATCTCTCTAGCCAGAACGCACAGCGCTTGGAGAGAGGGCGGGCAGACAGTTGGGGAGCGTTGCTTATGAACGCTCCGTATTCTCTGGCCCCTACCGCCATCACACAGGTCTATGTGATCCATGGGGGGTCCCCGTCGAAAAGGTCCCTTAAAAGGGTGGGTCCCTTGAGGGGCTATGTCTGACCCTGGTCGCCTACTTTCTTCCCAGACAGCCGTTAGGCTGTTGGGAAGAGAGGCGTAGGTTTAAAGGTTTTCCCCGTGGGGCTAAACCCGGCCCTGGACGCTTACTTTCTCCCAGACAGACGTAAGACTGCTGGGAAGAGAAGCGTGGGTTTGGCCACTCATGGGCCTGAGGAACGAACCTGCTTTTTGCCAGCATGGCCAGGGCTATGCCCGTCCATCCCAGACAGTCATTCAACTGTTCTGGAGAAAAACGTAGGCCCAAGTGTGCCAACGGCTTGGAAGAGTGAGAGGGTAGAGCCCTTCTCACTGAGTCTCGGGTTTTACTGACATAGTATCAGAAAAACGTGGATGATAGCGATTAGCTGTCATTAGGAATATATAATATATATATTCCCAACTGTCAGTGATGACAGGGCAGACACCAGCAGAGTGATGTTGTTGACAGCGGCTGCGCTCTGGGCCGAACAGACACGTGTCTTGTCCCCTAGCATCTGGGCCGGGAAGATGGATGAGCTCTGCGACGAAGATCGTGGCTTAGCCAGAGAGGAGTCATTAGTGGCGACAAACATTACGTCCGGATTGGGATCTCCGTTACTCGCCCTGCCGTCATGTAGCTCCATATCAGGAGGGCCGACAGCATCAAAAATGCCAAGTGTCTCGGGATATCGGTAGTGGCTCTATCACAGTCTGCCGTTCTTTCCACCGTGGTTCTAACATGCTCCGTGCTGAGGCAGCAGAAGCATGAAGAGTGGCCATCCTCCTGCAGAAGATCCGCCGGACAGGAAAAGCTCTTGGTCCTGAGAAGGACAGATCAAGGAATTCATACTCTTTTAGCTTAGGTGTTCGCTGAAAGAAAAAGGAGGACAAATGTCGGCAGACACGGCATTATATACAGGTGCTTGGGGGCGGAGCCCCAGCTGATAGGTGCATCGTTGAATTTTCAGTACTCGCGCTCACGCGCACGCGCACGAGCATAGCCCATAGGACGAAGCCGAAACGGCAAAGCCTACGAGAAATAGAACCAAGCTTCTCGCTCCAAACATGCTTGGTGTGAACGTGCCCTGACATGCATAGTATTTACCTGAGTCCTTTGTAGAAGCAGTAGATATGTTTATCTACTGATTGATCCTCTTTGTCTTGTAAAGGAAAAATGCTTGTGACAGTTGTAAATACATGAAAAGGCTCATTTAAATCTAAAAGCATGAGGCAACAGTCAATAAAAATACAATGAACAGACCACTGAAAGGCTGCTCGAGGGTCTCCATTATACTTTCATTAGTTCAACAGGTCTTTGTACTTCACTGACACAGTGGAACACTAAAATAATGAGTGTCCACATAAATCTGAATCTGGCTACCGAGTGCTCTCATCATAGTATTGATTCACTCATTTCAGGGAATGCTGAAGACAGAAACAAACACACACAATGAACATCAGCATTACTTCTCGGACATGTCAGTTTCACTTGTTGAGTTACCAATCAGTAGTCATATTGCATGGCAAATTTTTTTTTTAACATATCAGATTGGAAGATCAATATTAGTGCATGTAATGGGCTTGTGTTTCATCCTTTCTTGAAATGGGATAAAGTAGCATTTTCATTTTCCTTCTTAAAAGTAAACAATTCAGCATCCAGACCGCGTAACTCAGCAGGACAATAGTTGGACCATGCACATCCGATGCTGTTGGTCCAAAGACATTTCACAACCCCCGTCACTTTATAAGAACAAACACAGGTAACAGACACAATATGGTCCAGATTCTCCAGTACTTCACAACATGGGTCTCGCATCCTTTCATCCCTTCCACCGAACTGGCCCAACTCACCTTCGTGGATGTCAAAGCCAATGCAAGTCATACACATGCAGCGCAGACAAACTGAACGAGGAAATGAGATTTTCATTACAAGAGTATTTGATGGCATCTCTGTGAAATGAATTAATGACATACACAGAACTATGCTCGTCTGTTTTGTTTTTGTTATTTTCGTATGTCCACATGCAGGAAATGGGTTGTCTTCAAATAATAGATGTTCTCCAAAGCACAAAGAATGTGACGTGCACAATAATGTGTGTGTGTCATTCTGCTTCCAGTCTGAAATAAAGCAATATTGAAAAAGAAAAAGCACTATTGAAAAAGCTACATCAAATAAAAGAGTACCCTGGATACATTACACGATGAGTAGAGCCCATCTGTATTCATGGGATCCATTCGAGAATAAAGCCTGGTACTCCTGGACCGTCTGGTTTATTGATTCTGATATTCTGTATTGTGTTGTTTTTGGTGGCAAGGGATATATATATGTCCAATGTGTGCCAGATCATGTATAGGTTAAGCTGAAAATGATAGACTGTATAGGTTAAGCTGAAAATGATTGACTGGAACACACACATAGGCATGCACACACATGCACAAAATAGCCTCTCCAAGATGCTGCGTTTCCGGGATCCTCAGCAGAGCCTGGATCTGCCTTTACTTTTTTGTTTAATCCAATTAGCTGATGCTGTCCAGAGCAACTACAATCAGTGCAATGGTGGAAAAATCTTACATTCCTAGACAAATGGTTAGTACTGAAGATAACACTAGAAGTAATTACACCCATCAAACATACTGATAATAATACAAATAAATAAAGATACAGTATCCTTGTTTGTGCAATTTATTCAATTTCCCCACAGGGATCATTAAAGTTTCATCTAATCTAATCTAAAAAAACACGCATGGGGCCTAATAATGAACTAACAGTCAAAAAAATACATGCTGCTCTTTTAAAATGTAATCATTTTCAATGTTGCTGTCATGCAGTACCAGCGGGTGGGTGGTGG
>CABFOQ010023833.1:9180-23452 GCA_900660455.1 Gephyroberyx darwinii
TAGATAGATAGATAGATAGATGGATAGATAGATAGATAGATAGATAGATAGATAGATAGATAGATAGATAGATAGATAAATAGATAGATGGCTCTTTATTGTCCCCGAGGGGAAATTGCAGTTTGCAGCAGTACAAGATAGAGGCACACATCACTATACGATAAACAACTTTGGTCAACTGGCTGTATAAAAAATATCCTAAAAATATACAATATATATCTTGCTATGTTTATTGTTATGCACCAAACACCAAGTCAAATTCCTTGTATGTGAAAACGTATTTGTCAGTAAAACTCTGGTTCTGATTCTGATTCTAAGAGGCCTAATATGAACTGGTAAAGTTGTGGATTCAAATTTGGCTCAGTCTTTGTCACACAAAGTTATTAATACATTTATCTATCCATACATAAACTTCACATTATCTAAAGACATCACACCTTAATATTTTACAACAAAATCTACAGCAGTTGTTTCATGCCTACCAGACTGTCGAGAGGTTCAAGCAGTTGTAGGTCGAAGTGCAATGAGACTGGATGTTAATATGTGTGTCAAGTATGTGACGCTTGCTATTGTATTTGTTTATTTAAAGTGCATTTCACAAATCACAATACACTTTACATAGAGCAAATTTGAAAAAGAACCATTACATTGCAAAAATTCATACACTTCAAAAAATGGTTTCACATAATGAGGTTTTATTTCACCCATTCTTTATTTTAACTTCCCAATAGGCACTGATGTTCATACAGAAGCGTATGACATTCATCTTGAAAAAATAAAATTTGCCAGGTTGTCTTGTAATAAAAAGATATTGTATTGAGTTTTTTTATCTTGTTATAATGAGATCTTCATTGAAACAAAATGACATGAGAAAAAAAATCACAAGACTGACAGCTGGTTTCCAATTCATAGCTTCTAGTTTGCAAGTTTAGTGAAAATATGAATCCATTTCTAACCCCGTAAACATGCCAATACACACGTCTCGCTTCACCTATGTAGAATAACAGATTTTTACATCATTCCGTTACATTATGTTATATATAATGTAGGTAGTCACTGTGCTTTCAGTCCAGGATTTTTTAACGTACCAAGTGTGATAATAAATGGCAAAGTACCTTGTATTTCTGGGTCTATTTTGTTGTTTGATGGTGTATTTTTTTTATTCCTGTGGATTAGTGGTCAAACGTAGACGATGTGACATTGAGATTTCCAGCTACAATGGAGTTTAATAGCAGAAACATTTCAACAATCTAAAACATCATCAGGTTTTGGTGTCAGCAAGAGCTTCTTTCTAGACTCACCATTTTGCACAAACGTTCAACAATCATACAGGGAGAATCCATCACAGAAGAGGAATAGATGAGATTTGCTCCGGCAGTAGCCTCAAAAGACCAGAATGCAATGCAGCAACAAGACATGTTACGTTTTGAGAAAGAGGTTCAACTCTCACCAGCTACATGTAAAACCAACGCCTGGATGCAACATGTCCACGCAAGTTGTCTGGGGGTGTCTAAAGGCATTCTGGGAAATGTAGGAAATCACTAACTATACAAGTAGACAAGGCAGGTTGAGGGAAAGCAGATAGACCAAAAAGGTAAATTACAAAACTTCATCACAAATTAAGTCTTGGAATGCACTGAACTGAATCACAGACTGGACATATAACAGTGTGGGAGTGGTTGAGGGTGGATTTTTCCTTTAAGCTAATCAGTGATGATACAAAAATACAAACGGCCACGAAGCATCAGCCCCATCACAGGGCTACAGACTATAGGTCAATTCATTGTGCCTTCAATTGACCCACAATACAAATCAAATGCACCTCCACTGCTACACACTGACTCAACAACACTAACATGTTAACATGTTAACATGCTAAGCTAACATGTCTGTTTAAATGCATTCAATCAGCCAATACACCATTCTTATTCACTGATACTCTCATTCATAGAGTTTCCACGGTGTTTACTTCCATTACTTGGGTATGAGGGGAAAAATCTTTTCACCTAAAAACTGTGATTCTGACTTTCTACGTTCATCATTAAATTAAAAAACCTACTGAGACAGACTGAATCCAAATAGTGATGCATCAAAAATTGTTTTCGATTAAAAATGTAGCCTCGATTCATCAAATTGACGCTGAATCAAATTGTGAGGTCCCTGCAGATTCCCTCCCATAGTATTACTAGCGTTCACTATCACTGAGAATGGAGTCAATTTCAGGTTATTGCTTTGTTGGTGTGGAGTCACATGGACACTGTCCGACACTTTTGGTCCAATTCAGCCCAGCTGATTTTCTCCTCAGTATATATATGGGAAGATCCTATAGGGTACACGTCGGCAGTAGGTGTCCCATGCCAGTCCATACTTGGTCCTACATTGTCTCTCATCACGGGCCTCTCGGTGAATCAGCAAAATGGTGAAATACACAACATAGAAATAAGGCAGAAGATGTGAGAATCCTAAAAAAAAGACACACAAATGGGATACATTACTAGTGTATTTTTAAGAATGTCATTTATCAAAATATTTCATTATTATGATCATTTTGTGTTTCAAATACTTTTCAAAGTGCAAACGGTATTACATAGTTACATTTCCTTAAACACACTAAATGCACATTAATAGTGGACATGGCATTAATTTTACCCTTGGCCCAAACTCAGCCATATATAAATGTCTTGTCCATGACTTCATCAACTGAGAGGAATTTTCATTATATAATCAAGGTTGACGCTCTTGTGGCACGTGTGCAAAGAAAAACCTTGTATAGTCTCTATGGTGTGTTTTTATCATGACTTACCGCATGGCAGAGACCACGCCAGGGCCATGAGAAGGTCACCAAGGTAATTGGGATGACGAACTAGACCCCACCAGCCAGACACCAAGAGCCGTTTCCCTGTTGCTGTGGCGATAGTTTCCAGGTCTACAAGGAGTGAATAACAAGACAGATATTTCGTTTTGAGATTTGGTTTTCAGTTCAGAAATCACGTTGCTTATCATTCACTTCGATATTGTCTCATTTCTACATTGGGTAAATGCATTTTCTACCCTCCTTTGCTGGCATATATATAGAGTATTTTTTTATGAACAAGCCATTAATGATAAAGATATATCCTTGATTTTGAGAATAAATGAAAAAGAATAAGAGAAAATATGTACGAATGTACTGACTTGAAACACTCGGGTGTGTAGGGTCTCGTCGGAACTGGTTCTTCTGTGAGTTGGATTTTCTGAAAATATAATACCCAATACCTGACGGCAAGGAGAAAAATGTTAACACCATAATGTTTCAAAATACAACATATTATGGCCTGATGAAGAACTGACACATGATTACCATTCAGTGCTATTATAGCCGTGGCTCCGAGCGCACTTAGGGACTGGGGGTGCACAACCAGAAAGGCAGCCTGGAGGCTATAAGTAAAGGGAACCCAAGCCAGGTCTCCAAACACCAACATGAACCCAAAGCCATCATGCACAATGTCCATGGTAGTGAGAACAGCCTCCTGTTGAAATACAACTGTGCATGAGATAAAGGAGAAATAGTCCCACAGTGAATAAAAACACGGTACCTTCGACCATCCCTGGAAACATTTAAGTTATATTCAGATTACATAACACATAATTATGTATTTGTTATAATAACAAGCATGTGTCATTACCCAGTCCCCACCCTGTTCTTTAAGCAGCTTATCTTTAAGTTCTACCTCTTAAGACACTCTAATCTGGCAGACATAACAAGACTAAATTCAATTAGGAGCATTATTAGCATCGTTTTTACACAGGGAGTTTCATCAACTTCAAGACTTTTGCGACCTTTTTAATTCCAGTTAGAATCATATATAAGACCAAGTCAGAATATGGTCTGCATGACTGCACTCATTTCTTAAGGGAAGAACATTTATAAGACCTCTAACACTGAATTTAAGACTTAAAGTACTATATTTAGCTATATTCAAGGGCATTTAAGACCTTTAGATAAAATAATTTAAGACATTTTAAGACTTTTCCAGCACCCTGTTACATCTGAGTCTGGATCACCCTCTCATTCTCACCTCATTCCACAGAGCATCTGCAACATACAGCAGCTGGAAGCTATTGACCAACATCATGGCGACGGAGGGGGAATCCCGAAGCTCCACCTCTTTCATCAGCATCCCAAGGTTGATGACCACCTGAGAGAAATCAAGTTGAAGAGAATACTATTCAAAATAACTACAATAGGAATACATAGGCAATGTTTTCACTGGGTCTTGGCTGTCACATTTTTTGACAGACCCGTCTTGAATTGTTGGCTCCATAAAATGAAATATCAAATCTCATGTACCATGTTTTTTTCCAGCCAGGTGATGAATGCTTCACCAAAACCTCACCGCCACTGCTGAAGCTGTAATACCTTTTTGAAACAGCCAGTACAGCAGGGATTTGGCAACAGTGAAAACATAAGACATAATCACCAAAGGCTTTAGAGAAGGAAACAGAAAACTAACAAACCCCCATTCATTTTCCCATTACAAAAAGGAATACTGTATGAACTTTACCAGATCAGAGATTTTTTTAATAGATTACCTTATGAACCATAACCTATAATAAGGTTTATTATAGGTTATTTATTACATTAATTTCCCTATGGAGAAATCAAGCCTTTTCTCACTGAGCTTAGAACGCAACCATCAGAGATCAGATACAGATACATGACTTTCCCTTCCCACTGCTGCTATATTATACATATCTGGGCATCTGAATTGATGATAAAATTTCAGGCATGGGGTCTGAATATTTCATATTCACTTTATAATTAGGCTTGTAACTGGGCTTGCCTGATTACTATGAACTTGATTTACATCCAAGGAACACTATCTGCAGTATATATATCCCAAATGCAACGCTATTAAATATGGGATTTTGGGAGACCTAAACCATACAGATGTCAATATTTGGAACATTTTGTAAGACAAAGTGAATAATAATTCTTATATACAGAGAACAAATTTACAGAGCTGACATGAACATTTTTCAGTTTGACTCTCGGTGTGACTCACGTTTGATTCACCGGCGACATGTGTGAACCTTCTGCTGTCTCTGTTGTCTTTTTATTATGACCGGGGAATACAAAGAAACTTGTTGTCATTTTAGGAATTCCTGGACTTATTTCTGTCTGTATTTGGTCTGCTAACATAGAAAGCTAACACCATGATAGATGATAGTATGCACCACTGCCTTCCAACAAACAGAATAGAAGAATAGAAAGAATAGTTTTCCTAACCACCACTGTACAGTATCAAGCTGTAATTGCTTGGAATTGTTGAAGAGCGCAACATCGCCTCCTGTTGGTTGTCTGAGGTAATAATTAACAGTAATTACCATTACTGTTAATTATTGCACATACAGTATGTATCTTAAATTATTCAGCGGACTTACAAATGAGAATATAAGGTCACAGAAGTATTTAGTTGTAAGTAGTACATAGTAAGTAGTACACCTAGTAGATCCCTCACTTAAAATTTAGAATTGCAGGTCATGAAAATGTGAATGTTTTTGTTTTGGGAAAGTCACATTTTTGTAATCTTCTTTTTTGTAATCTGCATTCCATCATTTTATTGCACAATATCAACTTTCCCCCCGTGCATGAGAAATGACAGCCAAGCTCTCAATGTGTTTTCTCAAACTAAAAGCTTATTGAATTGAAGCAAATTTAATTTAAAGGACTGACAGCAGAGATGGAATAGTTACAGTTATTTGTGGCTTGTTACACAGTATTGGTTGTCATCAAGACATTATCATTATATGTTTCACTTCAGCATTATTGTATATAGTACACCAGGGTTGGGCTCATTTTCAACTCATTAATGAATTAAATTCATTAACATTCACTTAAAATGTAACATGGAACTGCTAATAACTGGTTAAAGACTCAATTACTTTATTCAAGATATGGGGTATGAACCTTTTTAAGAGAAATATTTGTCATTGTTTGGATTTTAAAGCATATCCACTTCCTGAATTGGCTGAAGTGAAAGTGAATTGAGCCCAACCTTGCAGTACACTCTTACATGTCATGATTTCCTAAATTTTAACTCACCCAGCCAATCAGACCTGGCCTTAGCTCACAGAAATATTTAAGGTCAAAGTTTCCAATCCGGGGGTTTAGCTCCCGTCCCATAAAGAAATCATACAGGGGATTTCCTAGACAGGACACAGGGATCATGAACATGTACAATCCACATAGAATCCACATCAGGATTTCAGGTATAATTGTGTATTTTCAGTGTTACAGTGATATTAATATCAGCTTTATAAACACAATCTACGTCTGTTATGGCATTAACTTTATCAGCACCCATTTGGATGGTTACTGGATAGTTTAAAGGAAAAATCCACCCTCAGATATTCTTACACCTCTTCAGTGCATTCCAGGAGTTATTTTGTGATCAAGTGTTGTAACTCACTTTTTGTTGTACCCACTTTCTCTCAACCTGCCTCGTCCATTTCTACTCCAGTGAGTGATTTCCTATATGTCCCAGAATACTTTCCGACAACCCAGAGTTGTTGAACATCGGTGCAAAATGGTGAATCTAGAAAGAAGCCCTTGTTCTTTGAGACTGAGGGACTGACACCAAAACCTGACGTTTACGGTGTTTTAGAGAGTTGAAATGCTTCTCCTATCAAAAAGGCATTGTAGCTGCACTGGTCTACGTTTGACCAATCATCCATGGGAATATGAAAAACGCACCACCAAACAACAAAATGGCCTAAAAACGCAGAGTACATCACCAATAGCTGTTTTTAGGTGTTAAGATGTTTGAGGGAGGATTTTTCCTTTAGTGATCATCCTCCACTCTCACCTGTGTTGCCCCCCAGAGCAAGAGCATGGTGAGAAGCCCAGAAGGAACGTATGTAGAGGTAGAAGGAGAGAAGGAATGACAATCCAATTGCACATACTGCCAGAGGCAACAGAAGTTCAAATAGGTACCACAGCGGTGCCCCCAGCCATAGTAACAGCATCAGCAACACAACGCTGATACACAGGGCATGAAAACCTGAGGGAGACAAACAAAAACAAGAATATGTTGAGCGATAAGAGAATTCACAGAGATTGTTATAAAACAGCTTAAAGGTGGAGGAGGTGGAACCTGAGCTTGCGTAACGTGGTAGACCATTGCTCAAGGACAGATCCAGCAGACAACAGGGAAGTAAAGCTAAAAAATACCACAAATAATCTGCTTGGCCATGTACATTTTGGATATATTCACATTTTTTACATTACAAAATGTCTTAAATTATTACAAGTGACTAATTCATTACAAATGTATACAAATCCTTTGCAGCCTTGAAAAATGTGTAAAACTCAAACTGAACTGTCACATATTATAAGCTATTAATAATATATTGACATTATCAGACAATAAAAACAATATTTTTCAGAGCGCAAATATCTGCGATATCTATCTAGATTGGGCCTTCAGCACATGTACATTAAATCTGACGTTTTGTTTTCATGAAAAGTGAAAACACATGGGACACTTAAAGGTTGTGACCGTAGATGTTATTGCAAATCAATACCATAAAAGCACACAAACTCCACAATACCGTTTATGGGATACTTGAGGCGTGTTCCATCCCTCAGCACTAATCCCTCAGACACCTGCAAGTAAATACACTCACTGTGAATCTGAACTGAACACATCAAAATCAGTCATCTTTCTCATTGTGTACAGACCAACAGCTGCACCAAAACTACAGGCTCAGACAGTAACGCTGCACAGCAGGTTGGATATGTTGAATTTTAGTCTGCGCTGATGTTTTCTTCACCAGGCACTTGATGCATGCAGGGAAAACAGTTTCTGCATTGTGACTGAAAAACAGCTTGTAAGCATTGTTGGCTAAATATCATGTTTAGTAGTGAGGAGAAATAACTGGGTAGGTGAAAATACCACAGTAAGCACTGAAATAAAACTTAAATGTTGCCATGAATCGAAAGAGAGTGATAAATTGAGCTCTTCTGCTAAAACAAAACAAAACACGTGTTTTAAATCTAAAATGCATCTTGAAGCTCATATCTTATCTATCGTATCTCTCGTGTCTTTCACAGAGGGACTTTGCTAGTCAAGATTGCGCAACTTCTACATGTAGTTTGATTATTTAGAGTACATATATTATTATGCCATGAATACATGCTTATCAGTGAATATGGGCATTTACTTTCACACATCATTTAGCCAAAAGATGATGCAGTGGTTGGCAATGTTGGAGGCCCAACGTATGCCCAAACAAATGTCTTCCAGAGGACAGACATTTCTAAGAAACCTGAAAACTGGAACTTGAACAACTTCTGAGAAGTAATTGAGCGAAATGTTTTTTACCTTTCCAAGTGGCAGCAAATAGAGGAAGGCGTGTAGCGCTAACCAGCCCAGGAGAAGACCAGGGGCCAGAGGGTTCCACAGCTGATCGGTGGAGGGTAAACGAGGGGGCCACTGAAGCACACTAGCCTCAGGGGACCGACTGACACAAATCAGGTAAAGTACCGTCAGGGGAAGAAAGATAGGAATGCATGTAGCACCTGAGAGAGGGAAAACAAGTTAAAGGCGGCATTAGAAAGTCAGGCAACATCCAATCCCAGAAAACAAACTATGTGTGTGAAAGCGGGGCATTACTGGTTGAAGGCCCATCACATTAATGAACAGTAGCTTGGAGCATTAAAACTATTAAAAGGAGGGTCGAGCAGCGTCATAACAGAAGTCACAGCTGATGGTTTAAATGTAACACATTTGAGACTATGTGATGTGGCAGATTAACATTGGAAACATATGTAAACAGTTGAATAGTTCAATCATTTCAAGTCTGAATAGTAGCAAAATAGTTACACTACTTGGAGATGGCGAGGCGCCGCCACACACACACACACACACATACACACACTGATTAGAAAGAGGAATGAAAGAGCAACAGCTGTTGCATGAATAGAGTGAAATAAAAAGTGTATAGAGTTGATTTGTGCTCTGCTGCAGAAAATGATGCTGTTAGTGGATCTGTACAATGTTAGGCATCTGTCTGTGGTTTTGTGAGGGGCAACATTGTATTAGTAAATAAAGCGAAAGGGGCAGCAACATGACGACCATACTACAACAACAATGACTCACCCAGGGTCCCTCCAAATTCCCTCTCTGTGCTATGTGAGGGTTTGTGCTTCATTGATTGACGGTTCGGCCTCATGATCAGTCTTCTGTGAAAATGTGAGGATGAATAGATTTCAAACAATAAAAAACAAACAAATAATAAAAACAAATGAGAAACAAATAAAAAAAGCAGCATTCAATCAATAATATGAATTACTCGTCTATTACAGGAATAACAGCGAAAGTGACATCTAGCAGTGCTGCTGGCCATGTTGATTCTTGAGCAATACAAAATAATTGTTCAGGATGAACTTTGCTACACTGCTGAGGACACTCTTTACTATAATTGTGGTTATCAGAGACATTTATTTTCATATATATATATATGCATGTTTGATGAAAACTTTTCAGCGTGTCAGTACTTTGGTCACCTTTGTTGTGAGCCAGAATTATGCTGCCTTTAAGTACTGCCCGAAATATTGTAATTACCAGGTGAGCACACATAAACGACCCAATAAAGTGGTAAATGAGACTGACAAAGGTGGGAATTTTCTTTGACACCTGAGTTGCCAAGATAGTACGTAAGCCGTGTCAGCAACTGATTGAAGTGATGTATTTAAAATATTATGTTACTGTCTTTAAATATTATGTACATGTCTTTACTTTCATTGGGGTAGCCTACCTGTATTGTTTTTATTATTAGTATCATTATTATTATTGCGACTGCTATAATAAAAACGAGTCATCGCGGAGACATGGTGTTGGCCATTTTATAGTCTATAGCTGGTATAATATGTGTCCATGCAAACTGACATTTCTATTATGAAACGTGACAGAACAGGCCATCAACTATTGTCCCATCTTGGCGATGCTGACATGATATTGACGCGCGACAAAAAAGTCATGACGGTGCTTTAAGAGAGATAAACACTTTTTAGTGAAATAGTATGTATAGACACAGCAGAGTAGAGTAGATGCCGTTTGATTTGTAATACAGCAAGGCTTACCGATGTGATGCACGGAGGTGTAGACGGAGCGTGCACCGAGGGAAATTGTGATTCCCAGTCTGCAGGTGGAAACACCCCCAAATTGACGTTTTTAGCATAAACTGTCTCTCAGCCAATCACAATCGCAAGTGGTCATCAGAAGAGGGTGGGGAGGAGAAGTTGCAGCCAATCAAATTTGCACGTGAGGTGGCGAGTATCTACACTACTCCTTACAGCACTCCCAGATATTACAAACGAGTAGCTTCAAATATCTGAAAATGTCTTTCTTTGTAATGTTTTTAATCGCATCGGTTTGTTAGAAGGAACTGGCTTCCGGGCTTGTCTGCCAACACCGAGGCTTGTTGCAGTTATCACTGGTGTTTCTTAATGTCTAATTTGAAGTTGAGGCTCCTCAGGTGTTGTAAATGAAAGAACGCGGGAAAGGAATTTGGATTGTATTGCATTCGTATGCTTTATTGTAGACACTTCGTGTACAAGAAATGGTGAAGGCTAGACAAGTCTGCTGCAACTATTATTGAGTGTTATACTTGGATTACATTATCAGATGACATTCAGACTGCAAATTAGTTAATCACCATAAATCCCACCAATAAGTCTTTATTTACAAAGAAAATGTACACAGAACAGTACATTACCCTTCAACCCTTGTCTAATCTGTGAGGTCACTCTTGACAATACTGTGGTAACAACTGCAGAAGGGTATATTTTCTGGTTTGTAAATGACAGGTATCATATAAAACTCACTGAAATATAAAAGTTCAAGGAAACATGTATGATACTTCAGTTTGCAATTCATTGTCAAAGAACAGCATATACTGCTTCCTGACATAACAGCTTTGACTCTATTGATTCTAGTGTTGGGGGAGTGGTTAATGTTCAAATAATACTTCCTGTACTGCCTCCACTCTGCAAGGATAAGGTGTAAATTCCTAAATATAGTGGGATGCCCATTGAAACTAACAGAGTAAACCTTTCATGCAGTGTTTATTTTGTCATTGAGGCTCATGATGTCTGGGCTTTTGTCCACATACAATCTTGAGGTCCATCCACCAGTCATGTCTATTTATGAGCATGAGTAGGTACCAGCAGATAGGTAAGAGGTGGGTTATGATGGTGCTTCCTGTTCTCTCCCAAACAATGCTATTTCATAGGTCTGGCTGAACAAATTCAACATTAAAACAATCATTCTATAACCGCGTGGATCCCACAGAAAAGGTGTCCAATTGGGTTTTTGATTAACCGTTATATAATCACAGTAATTTATATCATGGTGTTGACTTTGCTTCTGGTCTTTGCTTAACCTCGCTCGCAGATAACTTCAATCACACTCTGCTCCATCGGGGCAGGGTCCAAACAACGGTGGGCGGTGCTTCCCACTATCTCATCCAGCAGGAAATGTACAAGGTTCTCATCGGAGACGAAGCGCCACAGGTACATCTGCAGGTAGTGGCAGTCAACCTGGATCTGCTGCAGACCATAACGGCCAAAGGTGCGCAGTCGAACGCACTCCAGGAATGTCTTCAAACTGATTTTGATGATTCCTGTCATCACAGAGACCTGGGTGGAAGGGAAGGGGGGAGGTTTGGGTGAGTGGGACTGAAAGATGTTTGAAGCTCCTACAGTGCAATGAATATCTGCACTCACCTTGTTGAACTCCACTGAGCTGAAGATGTCAATCCTCTCAGAGAAGAGCTTGTGTATGTTGCTCAGTAAGTTAGTATCCATGGGAGCACTACAGGCAGACGAAAGAGACGATGTCAGGGCTTCACATAGCAAATCACTGAAGTCAAAACCCACGAAACACGACTACACCGACGTTTTGGGAAACTGGCTCGTTGGTCAACTTAGCTTGTACGTGTTAGGATAGGAGTACCACCAAATCATCTTGTGTCTTGTGTGGTTTCTCTGTCCTATGCACATGGTAGCATACATTCTGCCAATCCTCTGGTCACCAATGGGTTCATTTGCCCAAAAGTCGGTGTAAATGTCGGTATATATGTCCTTTAATATTTATGAACATTATCAACTCTCCCCCTAAGCTAGAAACCAGAGAGCCAATATGCTATTCTGTGATATCACCATTGATATCAATTCCATTCCATTGATATTGAATCGGAGAGTGACTTGGCTTAAATGTACATCTCTCACAGCATATAAGCATAGTAGCAAAGACATGTTAGAAAGCCATTCAATTCAGTATTTTGACTTCATTTAAGTCAGACTCTCAATCCTGCTATAAGAACTCAAGGCGATCACATGTAAAAGTCCTCGAGGACGCCGCCTCATCTCAGCATAAGAGCCTCTGTGTGCATGAAGTGGTTTGCGGCTACCTTGGAGTGTAGCTGGCGGCATAGCGGGCTTGCTGCCGAGAGCTGCTGTAGACAGAGAAGGTCCTTTTGCTGGAGTCACTACTGTGTGCTTTCCTCACACCCTCTTCATATAAAAGACCCACCTGCCGGAGTTAATACAGGGTTTCATTCAGTCAGGCTTCAGGCTGTACTTCACACAGTGGGGATGACAACGTTGCGATCAATTACACAAAGGAAGTGTCACCTGCACGTCAATGGAGGTGGTGTCCTCTACGACTCTCTTCATCACAGCGCGGACATTTCGAGGCTCGATGGTGTTGACCCAGTCTCGTGTCTCTACACTCTTTCTCAGCATCTGGGAGATGATCAGGCCCTGAACCTGCAAAAAAAACCATCATAAGTAGGACATGACACACATAAATGAGAAGAAGTCATTTGTAGAGGTATATCCTCGTGTCATTAGCTGGGTGGAAACGTACCTTGACGTAATGGTTCAGCAGCTTCTGCGCTGCTTCTCTGGCCTCTGCACATAAAGTTGTGACTGCTGTTACAGGACTGTGGTGCTGGAAAAGAGCAAAAGGAAGACAGCTACAGTTTCACTGCCATATTTGCAAAGTTTTGGAAATTGATTTTATTGTTAGTAAATAGTTTATAATGAAAATGCACCCAGTAGTTCAGATTGCTGTGCCTACGTTGAGGAGAGTTACGTAGTGCAATGTTAAAATACAAGAAAACCAAAAGGTCTCTATTGCAGTAAATGTTGCTGGAAAAAAACGTTTTAAAAAATTGTGTTAAATGACTGAAGGTTATAGCATCACTAACATTTTGGTTTACTTAAATTGACAAAGAATGAATCAGATTTTTTCCAATTAATAATTCAATATTTTCTGTGCGAATCTCTTATGGCAGCACATCTATGTAACATATATTGAAATCATCAACTGATGTGAATGTGATTCTTTAATGTTAAGAATGGCCTAATCAAAATGATAGAAAATATCTCTAATTTACCTCCTAAAACACACTTTTATCACACAATTAAGTAATGTGAGCTTGCTCTTTACAATAAATAAAAATAATTCATCATTCTTAGATTAGTTTATCATATGTTTTGTCACATGATGTACTCACATGGCCTTCAAATATTTCTTTCAGCACAATGGAACTTTGTAAATTGCCTAAATTATTATTCCATAAATGGACAGTCAAGCCAGCTGCTGTTTCAGAGGAAACAGCAGAGGTCGACCCCATACAGGATCTCATGAGTAGTGTTAAACGTACACTAAGATGCTTCAAGTATATCTGATGTTAAATGTTCCGACACTGTAACAGGCTTTTATGCACGGTGCTGCATTCTTTTGGAAGACAGCAACAAGACATTTACCTGCACAAGGAACTGTTCGTCTGTGAGAGTGAGTATGTAGGAGATGGTGGAGGTCTCGTAGTTCAAGCAAAGCCGAGACAGCAGCAGTAGCAGGGCCGGAGGGGTTGAACCTCCCTTATCTCCGGCGCTCTCGCAAAACTGCCGAGAAGACTGGCACACAAACTTTATAAAGCTCACCACCAGACTCTCGCGCACACCTTGGCTGCAGAATTCGCCCTGAGAGGAGAAGACGGACACAAAACCAAGAACTATCACTCTTATTACACATTACATAAGTTTCTAAGATTAGACGAATCAAACAACGTAGCTATTCACCTTGAAGTAAGGCTTGTTGGAGAATGTAATGTCCTTAGCTGTGAAGAGGTGCACTGACGCCAACACCGACTTAATCTGATTGAGGATAGACGCTGACAGGGAGGAGAGCAGCTCTGGCAGGCTGGTGGGAGCATCTCG
>CABFOQ010023838.1:0-34097 GCA_900660455.1 Gephyroberyx darwinii
GAGCGCTGAGGTGAGGCCTTCCGCTTCACTGGAGCGGAACAGGGGTGGCGCACACACACACACACACACACACACACACACACACACACACACACACACACACACACACACAGGTAAAGTGAACATGTAAGGGCAGGTGTATCCTCGCAAACTCAGTTTATATGGACAGAATTTCTCAGACTTCAACAACCTGGGTGATTCCACAGTGGTTTAAAAGCCATTAATGTTCAATTAAAGCTGTTTTGTTCAGCAACAACCTATTCATTTACCCTAAATTGAATTTGTTTCCACTAATGGTTTAGTACAGTTCTAAGCTAGATGAGTGCTGTTAATGCTAGCTTGATATTTGAAAAAGATGATACAATGTCTGAGCTTAAAAGCAAAGTTATTTGCTTGATTAGGTAAAAATATTTTCCCAATTAAAGGAAAACATAGATTCCTTTTCCACCAGGCCCAACCTTTTGCCATGGAGAAGTTCAACACAATAAATGTTCTATAAAGCATGTTTTAATAACTTGGAAGGGCAGTGACACTGACACTAATCGCATGTGGCCGTTAGATAGTAATTTAAACAAACACCACAACACACACACAAGTATATTGAGTGTGTAATCTAAAAAATAAAAAAGCAACAGCAGCCAGCTTTGGTAAAGATGTCATCTGTTGAGAATAGAAAAGTTGCTCTTTAGCCCACTAGAGCAAACGAGCATGCATACAAGAGCTGCACTTGGACACAATAAGCACACTTAGACAAATATATACACTCATATGCTCACACACATGCACACACCACACCTTAGGAAAAAATGTCCTCCAACAACACAGAGCACACCCACAGATTTGGCAAGCCCTGTAACCATAAACACTCAATCTGACACAGATTCCTGCAGAGGCCGGAAACGCGCGATACCATCTGTGTGGTAAACCAACCTTCGGTCTATCAACTCGGTTCAAATTGTGATGTTTCACACTCCACTTTCCCCTGCAAACAGCAACAGAGCCTCTCTCTGTTGTCTGCCCTGAAGATCTGAGTTCACAGTTCACATTTTATGCCTGAGTGTTACAGGGATTTTGCAGGGACAATTCCGGTCACCGTCGCTCTAGGGACAGCGCCATCTGTTCAGCACCGGCACCCAGACACACTCCCCACCCACCCTACACCTCTGTAACAAGGCTCACTGTGGATCCCTCCACATTGAGCTCTAATCAATGCCACGGGCAGAAGGACAAGCTTAAGATATGGGGTGGGGACGGTGGAGCGTAACAGACTGATTGAGCTGAGAACAACACAGCATGACCTTCAGTTGGAAATATAGGACACAAATGGCCAGATGTAGGAGTCCATGATAATCTCTGTGCCAGACTTCCTAAAAAATACTGTTTGTCATCTGTTTATCTTTCAGAGGGAACAGATAGTGGGACATGAATGATTTGTAATATACCTAGAGCTTCTCGGATTTTATGAACTGGGACATTGTGTGGTAAGCCTGTTTATGAATGGATTCTTAGAAATATCTAATTTAGTGAAATTGTACCGACTGATCTTCTCTCATTTGGACAGGGTCAGGGAAGGTGGAAAAGATTCACAGTGGCACATCTGTTCGTCTCCTTTGTTCATCTACTGGTAATTGCAACCTTGGCTGAATCGGGGTTAATCTTGCAGCATTGTCTCATGTTTCAAATGAAACACAAAATTCTGTTTTGACAGGAAGCACAGAATTAAAAGTTCATCCTTACAAATGAATGTAAGTTGGGGCATATTAGTACTGTTACTACAGTACTGTTAGTACTGATATGAAATTTGGTTTTCAGATTCCAGTACTGAAACTATTAGCAGTAATACCACTAATATATCAAGTCTGTTACATGATGAGAGTCAGGCAGTACTAAGATAAGGTGCCTCACCTGTTGCTTTTGTCCACAGTGATGCCCTCTCCTCCAGGGATGAGCTCCTTGACTTCTGTCAGCCCATAGTTCTCCCTGGTGATCTACGATGAACACATACTAAATTTAGCTCAGTTAGAGCATCTGTGATACATCTGTGTTTCTGTACAGAGACATTACAGTGGTACATGTGCGGAACCTGGAGCGTGTAAGGTATTTGTTTAGAATTCAACCTTTTTTCCTTTTTTCAGTTAATACAACCAGAATAACAAGTACGTTACACTTACGGCAAAGTTGAGACAAAATGTCTCCTCCACATCATCCCCGTCGTAGTCTAGAAGCTGTTGCAGACTCCTGCAAAGACGGAAAAGGAGGGACTGGATGTCAAGGAGGAGCAGTGCTCAGTTTTTAACACATGATCATCACAGTGGGAGAAGAGAACACAAGCTAATTATCTCGCTGGAGAAACATAAAGGGAGGGTGAAAGAGAGCAAAAGAAAGCCAGAATCATCCTCGTCAAAATTCCTCTCACATGGAAGGCACTTGAGATAAAAGACTCAAGAACACTCCATTCTCCATTTTAGGAGCATCTGCACGCCATGGCATCTTGCTACATCTAGCTGTTAGCACTTAGGTAGTCAAACAGCTGTGCTTGTCCTAGCAACCTGGATAAAATAGATAGGGAACCCTGAGATTGCACATTAGTTGTTGAGAGGTAATAATGGAAAATGATTTGGAGGGGCTGTGTTATGTCGACTGCTAAGCACATGCTAGATTACTTACCACCAAAACACAGGAAGCATGGCACGCAAGGTTAAGGATAGTGAAGGTGGAAAGGAAATAGTGCAAGAGACAGGCAACAAAGCGAGCCAAGTGGAATGGGATGGAGCACCATGACGCTTGTCTTGCAATTTGCACCTATTATACCGTAAATACTTTAGGGTACTATAAAGAAGGCTTTGATTAAACGGGGACCGCTAATTTCAACTGAGAGACTGACATCATTAGCCAGTAGTTTACAAGAATACTTAGGGGACATAACAAACAAAACTCATCTCCTAGTTCAGGGTACATCGTTTTACAGCTATCTAACAGCTATCTAATGAAAGTCGCATTTCTATCATTTCAGCATGAGGTGACCAAAGTGCTGAGTGCTCCTTTAAGACACATACCTAGCATCCAGAAAGGCTTTATAGATCATCTCCTTGGGGGATGTGCTGTTTCCAATAGCAACACTATGGGCTGTGGCTGTGCTGCCTGACTTGTAGCCTTCAGAGAACTAATCTCAAAATCAATAGCTCCAGCACTTCCCTCCGGCCATCTGGAGACAATTAGACGCTAAGCTAAATGCTAACCCTTCCTGCTCCAAATTCAATGAGGAGACATTTCCCAGTGGCAGTCAATTTCAATGTTACATAAAAAAAACACTGGTTATGTAAGTGAGTTTAGACACTGCCAAACACAATGTCACTTTTGGAAATTCTTGCAAAATAATTTGATGTCTATTTAATCTCAGGTTTTGAGATTGTTGTTCAAATGCCCTCCAAATCGTTGTCAGACAAATATAATGTATTGATTACACTCATCAATAGAGGTAGGAAGAATTTCTCTTGAGGTTCCCACCTTTGGTCCACCACTAGGACTACTAGGTAACATGGATCCAATTATACAGGAATCAAAACTAATTGCTTGCAGGAGGAACAACCATTCGTGTGAATCCCAACAGAGTAGGAGACAGGACTGGGGTAATTTTACCTCGCTACCAAAATGACCTGACACCACAGGCTACAGCACTCCTTTTCATATAGAACTTAGTGCAGCATGTCTTACCTGCCCTCGGTGGGTGACAGCTCCTTAAGGTCCTCCAATGTGGGTGCTACATCTAGCAGCTTCTTATAGAGTACAAGTGGGAAATGGAGGTCCACCACCGTGGAGTTATAGATGGCCAGCCCACAGATGATCCCGATCAGGTGGAACCAGTTGTGCTCTACAAAACACTGGAGATGCACAAAGAGCAATCATTTCAAAATCACCTCTCATATCCTCTCTCAGTTTTACCTAGGGGGACATATTTCAATGAAGTAGGCTACTAATACTGAAGGTTGGACAGTAATGAAGTGTTCTTGATCCATTTTCTATTCTCTGTGATGTGACTCATTCCTCTCAGCCTCCTTCCTCTAATAGATGTGGGAACTAAGAACTAAGTGGCATGGCAGAAGCTGGCTAGACATGATGACATCTATCCATCTTAAAAACATCAGCTCTGATAGTGTTAAAGGCTTTTAAATTCAAAAATCGAAAAAAGTATCTGAAATGCATTTCTATTCCTAGCTTATTGGAGCTTCATAGCAGCTTATTGAGCTACTATTTTTCAGTTGCAATTGTTCTTCAACAAAGGACAACAGCAGGATAACTGCAGCACTTCAAAGCTTCAGGCTTCCAACCCGACTGGCCTACTGAACAGACACACTGAGCATATGTCTGAAAATATATGGGAACATAATTCCATGTAATGTTTGCAATTGTTAGAATTGTGGTGTTACTACATGCAGCTAAAGGCTGCAAATCTGACTACGAGGAGCATTTCAGAAGGTGTGCATGTACATTTCATATTTTGAACGCATGTGTGTATTCAAAAAATTCTTTGTCCTAAGCAGTAAAGGGTAAACAAGGTCCTACAATTCACGTGTCTGTGCAAGGTGAAGCTCTGAGCTCTTGCTTTGACAGACAAAACAATTGTCTATCATCCAAAAAGACTCATAATAATTCAGTTTTATTGTTGAATTGCTGTAATTTCTCTCAATTAACTCAACTATACAGAGTATAGTTGTAATTATTTTGTAAACTTGAATGTTCCCAATGACATCTTCCTATGAGTAATACCACAAACAGCAGTTCTTCCTGGAAAACACTGACCAAGGTCAAATAACAACCGTAACAACCAGAGCACTATTGTCCACATTCTGGATATCCATTACTGCTAACACATAAAACTGTACACTTAAAGATGCCCAACCAAAAGCAGGGCCAAAAGGTCATTGGAGGTATTGAAATATTGACTAAAACGCACTAACCTGCTTTTTAAGTAACAAAGGATAATCCATTTTGAACTTTTTAAAAACCTGGTGCAGGTGCATTATCTCTCACTCTGCATCTGGCATTGACAAACCTAAATGTCCTCTTCTGAAACTGTCTCTCACCGTCTCTCATCCACTACGATTGTAGGAGGAATTCAATAGACAAACTTACCTTGGCATTTTCAATGTAACAAATGTCATCTCCACTCCCAACAAAGACCTATTCATATTCTTGTGCTACCACTATTCTATACAACAACAAAATAATTGTGTGATTTCTGTTTGAAGTAAGCCTCACAAAGCTCATGTGTTTCCATTTATTACTTTTTATTAAATTGTTACATAAACATTCACCCCATCAATATGTGGCCACAGTGTTGTAACTTACTTTGTCTGAGAACCAAAGTAGGTTGGACTCGGTGTAATGAGTGAACATCCCATATACAGGATCCATCAGCTCCTTCAACAGCAGCAGGAAAAACTCTTTAGTTACCCCACCTGCATCTACTGCCTCCTCCCCATCAAATATCACCTGGAGGGAGGGATGGGAGGATGGAGATTACAAAAAATACAGAGGTAATTAGACATAGGAGGGAGAGAAAAGAAAGAAGTTCCTGTGACCAAAATTAAAAATTTAGTGAACCAAGATTACCTTTCTAGGTAGAAAAGACTCTCACCTTGAGTGGTTTCTTAAGGTCCACATCGGAGTAGACGGTGAGCTCACGCAGTGCATCACTTACTAAGTGGTCCCTGCGGACATGGAGCACAAGGAAAGGGTTCCTAGCCAGGAGAGGTTCCAGTGTGAGCAGCATAAAGACATTGTGCAGGTTTGCACCGCTCACTGCCATCTTGGTTGTGGTCGCAGGTAGGAAAAGAAAGAGAGGATGCGAGGTGATTGTTCAAATTCATAGAAAAACAAATCTAATTTGACTGAGCACAATCAAACTAAAATCTCAACGGTTCTAATTTTTAATCAATGAAATAAAAGAAAACCCCACCCCACTTTATCAATGAAGTGGGTTTTTGACACCATGTAGATCTCACTGTATGAAACTATAGCAAGACTGCTGTCACTGTTGCCAGCATGTACCTGCATCTGCAGTTCAGCATCTGTTTGCAGCATGGTAGTCTTGGCTTGAGCATTTAGTATGAACGGGTAGGCACATAGGGTCACTGAGGTCTGCAGGGAAAATAAGAGTTGGCTATAAATATACTTACTACCCATATACAGTAACATTATATTATGATTTTTGAAGTTCAGTCTGGACGACCAATACCTGAGCAGGTGGTGTTCGCAGTTTCTAAAAGACAAAATGAGGGAGAAAGCAAAAAATAGATTAACTACAATTTTCACATGACTTGCAGGTGAAAAAATGCTAAGCAGACTGCATTAAGATTGACACTTGTGACTTGTGGCGTTTTTGGTCTAAGTCTCCCAGTTGACTGAGACATTGACCAGTGCCACAAAAGGTCAGGGGGAAAGGACGGCCAACACTAAAAAGACCATGATCTCTTCTGAGAAAAATACTGAGAAGAATGATAGATTCAACTGTGAGATAGAAATAAAGATGTATTTCCCTCCTATGCCCAAGGAGTGTTTGGGCGTTTAGGGCTCATCTGTGAACTAAGAAACCCATTGGACAGAAAGGCCTGACAAACAGCAGCACACCCATTGCACACAAGCAGACAAAAATACAATTTCACACTAAAGCTCTGTAGAGGCTGAGACTGACTTAAGCAAAGAGCGTGTGTGTGTGTGTGATACATCATATAAAGTGTAAACTAGTAAGATAATTTCAGTACTCACAACCTCAGCTTTACTCAGAAACCACTTGAGGTAGTCTTCCTGGATGTCCACCAGGCTGGTGATGTCGGGGATATAAAAGCGGTTGTACTCCACATGCTGGGCCTTTAGGTTAACCTGGGAAGAAGGGACAAACAGCTGCCTCAGCTCTAGGAACTGGCATGGTACACAATAGACTATCCACATTGCCAGGAAAAAACACATTTCCTCATACTGTACCGAGGAACAATGAAGGATTGATTGCATTGTTTACACGAGAAGTAGGAAACCTTGCTTGGTACCTTGTGGAGTTTCTCCAGTAGCCTTAGTGTGGCGCTAATATAGCTTTCATGGAACACCGGTATGAGCAGAGTCTTGCCTCCCGTTAGTAGAAACACAACAATGCCCTTGTACATGTCTACTAATCTGGAGAACACACTGCCGTCCACCAAACACCACCAGTTATCTGCAGGGATAGAGACGCAGGCAAATTACAATTCCCAAGCAAAAGATTCATTGTAAAAGTTGGTTCAACAAGGTATGCAATACATCTCTCTTAAAAGATGAGAGTATGTTACTACAAATGGTTTCACTGGGGGTGGCTAGTCTGTATATGTCAGAATTTGTTTGTGTCATAATAACACACATTCTCATGCCTCTCTGTATGTTTGTGTGCATGCATAGTAGCATCTGTTGGTGAGCATGTGTTTCTGCACATGGACCTGCATGTGTGAATGCACGTGGGCCAGTGTCCACATATCTGTGTGCATTTGTGTGCATGTGTGTCTGCCAGTCAGACAGTGAAGACTTACAAGTATTACAAGTATTACAAGTATTAATCTCGCTGCATATTTCCATTGATGTGTGACAGACTCTGGCCTTAGCCTCTATGTGTGTGTATGTTAAATACAATTTAAAGGAAACTGTAATGATACCCGTGGGGAAACGATATAGTTTCAATGTGTAACTCCATATTGACATATACATCTACATCACAGCTCGGTGAAAGGGTGAGACGTGTAGCAAGGTCCTTGCCTGCATTTGTTTGCCTGGCTAAGCATTAACACTTTTAAAGTATGCTTTGAAGTGAGCACCTGCAGAAATCTTTCCTTTGACTAAATGATCCGTCAAGTAGCTGATTTGTAAGGCTTTGTTTTGTTTGTTTGCCACACAAACATACAGGCAGATGAGAAATCTGTGTTTGTAATCCAGAAAACACTTAAACCCTCATCTTGACACCCTAATATACTAAGTAAATGTTTCAGCACGCTGTTAAGTAATCAAACATTTGTATCTTTATGAGTAACAAAAGTAATGTGTTCAGATTTTGCGATACAGTTGAATGACAGCTCTACCGACTGAGCTGTCCGGGCCAGAGTGTATGGAGTGAATATGGCATAATAATCAGGGAACAGAGAAGATGCATACTGGCACTAGTCAGTCAGTTTATATCATTATCAAGTGTTTTGTTGCATTATTCAAAGACAAAAATAGGGATGGATTCATGTGGAATATGCTGGAGGAATATTAAGGGGTATTCTTTTGCATTATTTATTGCTCCAGATCTTCCTGATGCACAGCAACTTATCAATGCCGATTTCAAATGAGTTCATAGCTATTAAGTAGCTATTATTTCTAGTGTCTGCGCCAGTGCCCTACCCAATACTTTGCCGGGGTTGGTGTCTAGCCGGAGGATAGCCATGGCCAGGGGGATTGTGAGGCTGATGTAGTGCCTAGAGTCTTGCAAGGCGGGGCACTCAGACAAGATGAGGTAGATCCTCATGGCCTCAACATCAGGAGGGGAGCACGGCAGCTGGGGGATCAACAGGCTCTCAAAGCTCTTGGTGGCCTAGGTGGGGAGTTGGACATAGAAAGAGGGGTGGCACGCATGGCTGAATTTAATGAACAACTTTTGCAATTAAACAGAGAATTATTTTAATGTATTATATGATGTGTGTTTGAAATTTGCCCAAAAAATTGTATTCATAAACCCGAAAAATTGGTAGGACATTTTTTAACCCACGGAACAGCCTAGATGAACTAGGCAGCAGGAGAAAAACATCAGTCGCTAAATTTTTTAGTGGTGTGGAATGTAGCCTGGTCTATACAGAGCATACTAAATCCTGTTGGGTTGAGGTGCACCAATCCCAAACATAACATTAGTGAGCTAATGTTAGAGCTCATGACTCAGTCCTGCATTTTGTGCCAGGGATCTGTGGCAGAAATGACTTGATAGGGTGTTTCAAAGCATGGTCAGTCTTCACATATAAAATGGATGTTCATCGCTTTTTGAGCCACACAAGCTACTAACTGAGAAATCAATGTGGAAAAAATAAATATAGGTCTTGCCGATGCTATACACACACAGGACATCCTAATGTTTCTCCTTTAACTGGCTCATCAAGGTGAAATACGCTTCCAAGCCCAAACCAGGGGTATTTGTCCCTGTGACTCCAAATACCACATCATAACAAGCCATAGCAAATCATTTCTGTTATTGTCTCTGCTGCCTTGAACAGGAATCAAGACTCAAGTATTTTTAAGTATTTGGCGATATTGGTTTAGAAAAAAAAACACTTTCTATGGTACTGATGCATACAAATGGGGTTTAATATTAAATTAGTGTTAGTAAGTGGTGCATTTTTTTTAAATACTTTTTTCTATTTTCACCTGAGATCAGATAAAGAAAATGAGACAACAGGAGGAGAACACTCCCAACTACTGAAAGGTATCTTGGCGTACTAGGAATATGGGGAAAGGGGGTTTTGAAGTTTCCTGTAAGATGACAGAGAAAGTTTCATCGCCTTCTACACATACATGTAAATGCTCCATTGACCACTACCTGCTCCAGAAGGCCAGAGAAGGCTGGTTTGCTGAGTGTCTCAAATACCATTCTGACAGAGTTGAGATCAATGCCTGGGATCTTTGGGTTGGTTTTGAAGTGGCCATCATCACTGAGAAAGCAAAAAAAACTCTTGTTATCCAGACTGCTTACAAGCTCTATTTGTAGTGTTTCTGAGGTCGCTAATAGGATAGAAATAGGTCAATGCTCAGACTCAGGGATTGGCAAAGCATTAATGTAAAGGCACACGTCACTTTGGATTAGACAGAAATCTGTTCTAACCTGTCATGTGGCAGGTTGGCTATGAGGTGAGTTCACTGAATGGTGAACATGTACATACTCCCACTCACAAGCACCGACAAGTACACACACTACATGAACATCAGTTGTTAGGTGTAGACAGCCTAAGGGGATTTTATCCAATCCATAAGCAGATCTGTTCCTCCTGTGAGTCTGAGAGCCAGGGATAGTGAGTACACACACCCACATTATCTCCATCACAACACCCAACAAAACCTTCAGCACAAGGGACAGCAACTATTTACAGTGTAAGCCTTCAGATATTGATAGAATGGGTTTTATTTAGACATAATACAGCTGTACTAGATTTGGTCTAGAGGAGACTGTTTGCTCAACAAAACACCACAGCAGCTATGCAGATAGCTAGTACAGTCCTTGCACTACATCCAAGTGAACTGTGGATAACTCTTACACATTGTTGTCACAGGATCCAATTAATGTTGGGGACTCCATGAGCTTTTCTTGTTTGGGAACTCTGTGAACTGTTCTTGGTCCCAAGTGTGATACTGTCATTGAAAATGAGGGCTTTCCCTCCCACTTGCTCTGCAAGCCATAAGCAACAACAGCCCATCCCCAAGCTGGCTCTGTCACACTCATCACTCCAACACTCTCTCTCGCATGTGGTGCTAGTTTTTGGAGCAGCCATGCCAGTGGTTTATATAACTGCTAAATCCTAGTGGATTTTAAGCCAGTGTTTCAGCAGAGGGTAGAATGTAAAGTTCTTATTGGTCCTCTCCAGAGGACAATGTTCCACTCTGATGGGCTCCAAGCCTCATTCCCATGACACGATAAGCATCTGGTGATGAGTCTGCACTAAACAGCCATCAGACCTGCACATATGCTCAATGTGTTCCATCGCCTCATGGATCTCATCTAGATCTAGATCTAGCATCTTACCCAGCCCTGATGATTAGTATGTTTTGTTTGAAAGCATGACATGCTCTGTGTGTGTGTGTGTGTGTGTGTGTGTGTGTGTGCATGTTTGTGTGTGTGCGTGTGTGTGTGTGTGTGTGTGTGTGTGTGCGTGTGTGTGTGTCAAATACATTATGTAGACCCTGTGATGTCCCGAGTTGACCCTTTCCCAGGACTGTCACTCACAAATAAGAGCCTGTGCATTCAACAGCATGACTCTGAGTTACATAATATGCACCTCTGCCCTCTCTCACAACATGTCTGGACGGAAAGGCAACAACTTAAACATAAATGTTTCACTCTAGCTCTAATTCAATTTCTTTTTAGCTTCAAGAAAACTTCAAGAAAACTTTCTATGCTGATTTATTTCTACATCTAATTTCACTGATGAGCATATTAATACGACTGGAGGAGGAGTGGGGGGGGGGTAATCAGTGAAATCAGTTGGTATAGTGATCGGTTGGAATGAAAATCTCCATATTTTTGAGCCTGGATGGTGATTGGAAACGACTAAGCTAGTATGCCTAAAAACTGGGATGTCTTGAGCCCTTATTATCCACATTAGCTAGCATTGTTTTCTCCATATTCTCATATTTGTTATTTATTGCATTTTTTTTTATAATTTTCAATATTTTTCCTATAGCATATATTTCACATTTTTCCATATCAGACATATTTTCTCAATTCTTTTTTCATTGTCCCACTATGTTCTACTACTGTTGTTTTGCACACCCTGCATACACACTGTAATTCATATATTTTGTTTCTTTTCATTCATATATTTCATACTTAATATGTTCTACTGTTGGAACTGTTGGTTGAATTAAGTAGAATACCTCCAATTCGCTCAATTCTAATTCATATTCTATTTTTCTTTTGCTGTTGTAACAGACCAATTTCCCTACAGGAATCATTGAAACCCTGGTATCACTACTTGGATTTAAAATGTGATGTGAGCAAAAGCTGTCTATACTTCTTGTGTAGTAACTTATATTTTCAAATGTAGTTGGAGCATAAAGTGTTTGAGCACCTTTGGTCCAAGAAGCTGGCGTTCCAACAAGCCGTAGAGGAGAGAAGTAGTATGATGTCACTGAAAAAAATAAATAAATAAAGAGTCCGATCATCAAAAATGTTAGCTGAGCTACAGTATACATATCATTAAAACATGAAAGAATTTTTGAAAATACAATCAATGTCATATTATATACAGTATAGGTAAATACAAAATCCCACTATTAATCCTAAAATTCTACAATAAGAGCGCGGTGATTTCGAAAATATAGCATCTAATGTACTTCTAATGGTAATGCTTTATCGTTGACTTACTTTGTGACACTAGAATCTGTGTTGTCTATCAGTTTCATCCTCCATGTATTTAAACTTTCATAATTGATCTGGGAGATGCCTTTACTGATGTTAATCACTCTGAAGTCTTCTGGAGGGACAGAGCTCTGCAGAGAGGAAGGTGGAGGGAGTCAAGATTATATTTAGACAAATGTTTGCAATGGCGTGTGTGTGGCGCAGTACAAGGCTATTCAGGCCTCTGTTTGGGTTTTGTCCCTTTCCTCCATGTAGATAAAATAAATAGGCCAAGCCTGAGGTCTAAATATTACATTGTTGGGAGAGATTGTATGTAATGTCTTATCAGTGCACATTCCTGGCAATCTGCAGGATATCCGTCCCAGACATTTGCTCCATGTACACCTATACAAGACCAGGCAAAACTAAGGCACCGCTGCCTCCCTGTGGTACAACACTGGAACTGATTAAACTAAAAGCAGCAGCGTTGCCAAATAAGAATCTACCATCCAAAGGAGAGCCGTAATAAGATGCACAGAGACAATAGATAGATTTGGGATCAAATGCAAATAACAGGGTAATAATAAATAAGGCAACCCGCTTCAGGAAGATGAACTGCTAAACTCTAAAGCAGCATTTGTTAGACCACATACCTTATCAGAGTACAACACGAAACTATGGTCTCCTCCACAGTTGATATTGGTTACAGTATAATGTTCTGGTTCTAACAAGGAAAAGAAGAACGAGAAAAGTTTAGCTGGCCAGCATTTGATAACAGAGTTCACTGTAGGTAGGTGGATATGGATTCAATCAAGTGATCAAAAAAATCTCAAAATATTATCTTGGTGAAATTCTATTTTGATGTAGACATATGTGATTTTCCAACCTAGAGCTGAGGTTCTTCTATGGTCCACTAGATGGGATCAGGGAACTGATGTGTAAATAGGAAGTTGATGTCACTTCTGCCTGCCTCTGGTTCACTTCTGCCTATTCTAATAATTTACAGGTTACTGAAATTCGCTCATATAACCTGATACGTTACTACCAGCAGACACATTCATTTAACATGCTGGATTTCAATCATTTCACTACAGGAACCTACAATGAATTGTTTGCTACCATGTGGATTTCCACTACAGACAATCAATGTGCATGGTTAACACGCCCTTTCATTCCTGAAACACTGACAGAGCTCTCTCCGTATCCTTAAGGGAACTTTCAGCCCTATTCCTTGTACTACTCCCTGCATTCATTCTCCTTCTCTGAGAAATTTCATAACTGTTCAGATTTGGTTCAGATTTTAAAAGTAGATGCTAATGTTGCATATACAAATGCCATCTATTTATGGAAGCAAATTTCTGTATATAAAACAGTTGAATCAAAATAAATGATTAAAACCTTTTAACTATTTGACAATTGCCATTCAATCCACAATGACATGAAAGATATAAGAGTCAGCAATGAGTCATCTGCTCACCTGTTCTATGAGAATGTCGTCTGAGAAGGTTGCTCTTAACAGGATATGGGCTCCTGGCATCTTCCCGCATTCCTGTACCCAGCTGACCATGGCTGTTGCAACCAAAAGCATACACTATACCAGAGGAAGGCACAAATGCCAAGGTGTGGTGCCTGACAGATCAAACAGAAAGAGAGAGAGAGAGGGCAAGAGTTAGGACGCAGAGGGACACATCCAACCTCTATGGTTTTATGACAAACAGTACCTGCCACAGGCGATTTGGGACACCTCGCTCCCCATGAGCTCCAGCACTCGTCTGGGTAAAGGTTCATTGTTGGTGGAGTCATGACCCAGCTGACCCCACGAGCCATCACCAAATGTAAACATGCCGCCATCCTGCCAGACAAACAACATGGATGGATTATTTGTTTGTTACTGGTGTTTGAAAGAGAAATTCTTATCATAGCTTTGCAGTTAGACAACCTAATAACTATCTATCATGCTCTAGGACTCCACCCAAGGATATAAATCAGACTGGTTGGAATATGACAGGAATTTGGTGTGATAAGGGTCCTATGCATGAGTAAGGTATTCACATGCACATGGAAATTAGATTCATGCCTTTGTGAGGGCAGCTGTATGTTCATCTCCACAGCTGATGAAAACAACTTTTTGGGATCTCAAAAACTTGATGTGGCAGGGGACACCACGATCTGAGGAAGGGAACACAAACAAGCAAGGTTACATTCTGGTTCTGCACTGCTATTGGTTGGCATGTTGCAGAAAAGCAGACTAGATGACATTCAAAACAATGTGCAAGGATATTGGCTAGAATTAGTAACAATCACGGTATCAAATAATAATTATATTATAATTATATTATTATTATTATATTAATAATTATAATAATTATATTGCTTCGATACATAGTTTACTTCCACTTTCAGAGTCTAGCTTCTTTCTAGCCAGCTGACAATCACCCATATTTACTGATGATTTGTTTTGTTTACAGTCACGCTATTACCCAAAACCAGTTCCATGTATAAATGTCATTTCCATGCTATACTACTGCAAGGGCTAATGGTAAATCTATATTTCACTTACAAAAGGGTGTAATTTGCCTAATATTTAGGAGGGGAAAAACATTTGAATTCACTTCATCAAAAGAAACAAAAAACTTCCACATAAAACTTGTAAAGGTCAGCATTCAAAATACCCAGCGTTGGCTGCAGACTTCTCTCGAGGAGAAGCTGAAGTCACAACATGAATTGTGAGTTTGTTGTCATCTCAATCCATCACTACCATTTTCCTCAATCTTATATGCTAAATATAAACACTGCAGATTTGATCACTTGCAATATTTCTGAAAGGGATCTCCACAACTGTAAATTTTGATGTAAACCCATCAAAGTTATTTTGTCTGCAATACTCCAAAAAAAAGATCCTTGAAGGAGAAATTCCCTTTTCATTTGCAGATTCAGCTACATAACAGTGTCCCTGTCTCGCTCAAGGACATTTCAGCAGGGCAGATGCTTGCTGCCCTGGGGGCCTGAACACACACCTTTTGGTTGAAGGACGGTCTCCCTACACACTGCACCACCCTGTTGCCCAAGGCTGCTCCCACCAAACACAATCCCACCCCACCACTTTTGTGTCATCCTTCTACTGTACCTTGTTCATCATTGAGCCCAAGCTGCCCAGCACTGTTCTTGCCCCAACCAAATACAGCTCCGGACAAGGAGAGTGCAAAGCTGTGGTCTCCCCCTGCAGTGATCTGCGCCAAGGGTATTCCTGACAGAGACTTGAGGGGCTGAGGGGAAAGCGTGCTGGGCTCTCCCTTCCCTAGACCGAGCTGACCGCTGGAGTTCTGGCCCCATGTGAACAGCTGGCCATCTGAGAGGGAGAGGAGGGATGAGTGATAGAGTTACCCATACACTTGTTCTTTCAACTGCTACATAGTACAGGCTAAGCTAACTTTGATGTGGTCGCATGATACTATCTGAGTCTGCAAAAAGCTACTGCGACACTATGCAGGCCTATAACACTCAGCTTACTGGAGAGATCTACTGTAACTGTAACACAGTAGCTAGGCTGACAGTGTGTTATGGAGAGTTTGTATCTTTCACACCTCTAGAGAGTGCGATGCAGTGCTGGTTGCCACACATTACTTGAGAGATGCGGTGCTCACACAGCTTTTTGATCAACCTAGGTAAAACAAGAAATACATTTCTTCATGAGGGCAACATTTGCATTATGGCTAGTGGTTTCTTATTGAACTTACTAAGACATCAAAAACATAATTTTGATTTGGATCAGTGTAATAGTAATGATGCACTGTAGAATACTAATTGTGTTGAAAGTCCCAATTGTAGTTTGTGGAGTAATAATTATTTTCTGTCATGTCACAATGTTACTTTGTGTCTTCAATTAAGGTTCACAATGCTTTGTGATGTCATAATGATGTTATGTCATGAATCACCAATGGTTTTCTGTATGGTTTTCTGTCAGATCTACATTTTACCTGAGGGCAAGGTGTAAAATTAAGAATGGCAATTCCATTTTACAATTGAGGGTTATGTGCTCACTTCTCTTGGTTCTAGGCAAAAGCATTTTTTGGTAACACACTGAAACTGCAAAAAAGTCTTGACTGAAGCCACAACAAAGCATGTTGCAGTAATTTCATGGGGAAGATAAAGAAGCAGAAGAACAGAAAGATTTTCGCTTGCTCAGCAAAGGACCAAGTCAATCAACTGGTATCAACTGGTAGAAAAGATTGCTGCTCATTCATTAGTGAGATGTTGATGAATCAGATTTGTGGCATAATGATGGTAATATAACAGATTTGTGCACCCTTTCCTTGGCTATTATACTCCTCTTTAACTGGCTGAAAGGTATAAACAGATAAACAGAACAAAGAGTTCTCCATCAGCAATTAGATTTTATCTTCCCAAGTCAACATTATCAATCCCCAAATGTAGTAAAGAAGATGAGGACAGAAGCTCCCCTTTGACAAGTCATATAAGATAACCAGCAGCCAAGATCACTATTCTGCTATGGGACTGCGTTTGAAGGGTCATTATGATTATTCTTTAAACTGTAATTTCAGTCTTTGGTGCCCTGATGGTTTTCAGTGATGTCATAATTGTATGATGCCATAAGACACTAGTACTTTGTGTTGGCATAATAGCATTCTCTGATGTTAAAATGCTTGCTTCCTGCATTGTCACAATGACTATATTTCAAGGGAATGGCAGCATTCATAGCATTGTTATTTTGGATGCTTGGGAAATTTTAAACCTCAATTTGTTTTGGCTGCTTGTGTGGCTGTGGTGGTCTGGTATGCCTCTGTCCCCATCTGCATCTCTTAAATGTCCTTCCCCTGTAGTGTTTCTCTCCTATCAGACTAAAAGATGCGTTTACTCAATGGTGCACTACAGGGTCACCTGGGGATTCGAACAGCCTCCTCTGCAGTCCCCAGGCCCAGTTGGCCCCCTTCCCCAGCTCCCCAGGCAAACACCTGGCCCTGCTCATTCACCGCCATAGAATGGGCCTGGCCGCACGACACCACCGCTATCTTCTGAGTATCCAGAGCCCTTACTAGCTCTGAGGGGAGGAGGAAGGGCTTATCAGAGTAAAGCAGAAACAGTTCCATGAACACTGACAATATAGTTACAATATATGAAAAATGAGATCAAGTTAAGTACTGTCTTGACTTGAGGCTTTAGCTATATGATATTTTGACAAAGTAAAATACATCCAGGTGACTTTGTTGATTCCATTTTGATTCCGGCTTTCTGTTTTGGCGAGCATTAGCCTGGTCCAGATACTAAGTGAGACTGCCTTTACAGAAAGACTTTTTGCCAATCCAAATGCATCTACCTGTTGTTTTCCCCTCTTTTAGATGATCATTGTGGTGTTTAAGTTAGCTAGCTGTAATCTCCAGTAGATGTGTGAATAAATTACAGTATCTGCTGAAAACAGAAGGCATTCATAGAGAAAGCCCTCATAGACTAAACCCATGTAAGGTATTTAGCATCGGCATTTGAGCTGGTCAACAATCTTTTGGAATGGAAAGTCCCATGGTTTCATGACAAACTTCTCTTTAAATTTACCCAAGCAGAAACAAACATGCAGCTGCTGTAGTAACACAAAAACAGAGTCCGATGCTGTCTACCATACAATACACACTGTGCAGCTTCAAAAAAAGAGGTCATCTGAGGCAAAGCAGATAGCACCTCTGAGGAGGTAATAGTGTGCCGTTGAGCTGCTGTACTAGTTTCCTGTGTGGTTTCAAGCTATCGGGTGCCAGGCATCATATGATAATAATATAATAAGTTTACACTATGATTTCAATAAATTTTATGAGTGTGAAAAAAAATCTAGAAAGGTTTAGGATGATTAAATTCCCTTAGGGACGAATGATAATGGTATTTGTTCATTGTTATTTCAGATGCTCCCACTTTCCTTTACAAGTAACACACAAATACAAACCTCCACCCACATGACACCAACATAGACTCACAAGTGTCTGAAATCTCATTAGCGGCTATGAGAGTGTCCCCACTCTCCTGGAAATGGCTGCACTGCTAGTCCTGCAATCTATTGGCTCCTGAAAGATTAGCCTACAGACCATGCGGTTAAATCTAAGATCTACAACACTAGATTCTCATACTTCATTCCAGGTACAACAGGACTTCTTTGTTAAATTTAAACCCCTTGGAAACAGAGGCAGTTTGTATTGAAAATTTCCACCCATTCCTCCGTTTAGTAACCAAGACCTAATCCATCATTCATAAAACCACTGTCTGCCAAAGAGATTAAATTCTCCACTGATATTAGGCCATCAATTTAAGCACTACCACCGTGTCATATCATTCAGTGTTTGACCATGGCACATGTATTGGACTTCTCTTTAGTACATTTTCAACAATATTTAAAAAGCAAGATTTGCAGAGTGGTGCAATAACCTATAATTTGTGATACATAACCAAGCACATATGCCCAAAGGTAAGCAAACTAAGTAAACATAAATCTAACATTTAGACTGAAGATTTACCTGGTGAAGATCCTGGTTTGTCATGGCCCAACTGTCCACAGCTGTTGGAGCCACATGTGTACACGCTACCATCATGCAGCAGGAACAGTGAGTGTTGCCCTCCACAGGCTACTTCTTTCAGCCCCCTGCCATAGAACACCTGACAGTTCCTTGGGTCAAACACAGGGTTCCTCTCCTCACCGATGCCTAACTGTCCATGCACTGAATTTCCCCAACACAGCATGGTGGCAAGGGAGAGGGATGAGCACCAGTATGAAGAGGGAGAGAAATGGATGGAGGGAGGAAGACAGAGAAATGTTCAGGCTTGAGAGTAGCCTTCCTTTCTGTCCTTGGTGTAAATTCCAAACCTGGAGGACAAACAGAGATAAAATGTCATCTTTCTTCAGATGGAACACATGCTAGCCCTTGCATTATATTTGCAACCCCTGATAGTGCTTTAAGAATGAAGTAAGGTTGGGTTTAGAAGTGGGTGTGGTTGTGTTTGATAGTGATGTAAGCACAGTGACGACAAGGAACAGGGAGCGTGTTTAAATAAACCCTGTCACTGTAATCCCTGCTTAAGCAGCTCCGAACAGTTCTGTCTTAATGCCAATCCACTCTCACTATGCATGCCACTGACAGTTGGAAAAGGGTAATAGTCAGACTGGAAAAATAGAAAAGAAAGAGAAAAAGCAATAGGTGACAGAAAGCAGGGGAGAGAGAAAGGGAGATACAGAGAGGTGGAGAAGGCCTTCTATCCAGAGAGATGAGGTATGATCATCCTATGAATGTACAGCCTCACTGGGTAACAGATCAACTAAACCAGAAGTTCGCAAACTGTGTCATGTCAAGAACTCCTGGACAGATATTAGACCACAGAACCCCATTTGATAATGTTTTTGTCCCAGTGACCCCCATCTGAGAAGATGTTCGATGTCTGTCTCCACACTAGGTGGGGAGGCAACACAGTTTCATCAAGTCAAATTTAAGGTAGAATACAATATAAGAGCATTCTCACAACTGAAACGAAGTGTAGACCTAGGGGAAACAACACCTGCCTGACAAGGCTGTTTCTCAATAGAAAAAAACACATTTTAAATACCTCTAAAATTGGATTTAAGACTTAAATTGTTTTATTCAACTGTATTCCGGACGTTTTAATGAAATAGCTGTTAAACTGAACGAATCATTATTTTGCTGGGGACCTCCCTGGGCCCCAGTTTTGGAAACACTGGATTAAGCGATGAGTGTCTGTGATGTGCTCGATAATATCTTACTATACAAGCCTTCATGAACGGAGAACCAGGTTATAAGCTAACTAGGTGTTGGCTGCGCCTCATCTACCGTGTTGTATTCTGTAAGGTCATATCATTTAGCTTGCTGGTGGGAAGAATGTAAAAACGAATGGCTATTCTGCTTTCTGTAGCCGGACGTTAGGTTAACAGAGTTGGGACACTTAGTAGCACTGACTCTCTCCACTAACATTAGTTGGCTAAATGCAGGTTAGGTAAGGAACCAACACAGACTTTGCTCGACGTCCCACACAAGCCATCAGTTGATAGTTAGCTAACCTTAGCGAGCGACAGCAGACGTTCTCGTCTAGTTGCTAAAAATTAAATCCACTATTAAAACATGTTTAAATTGTAAGAAAAAATGAAACTGTAATCTAGCTGGTTTGTTCAAAAAATGAAAGCGATGATTACCTGGGAAGATGCATTCCGAGATTCGAGTGGGGCGTTTCGATAAAGCGCATATAACAGAGCAATAACAAGGAAGTGGTTCAACTGCCTTCGTCACTGAACATGTGACTTCGCTGTCAAAATAATGCCTACACGTCTACATACATTACGTTTCCCCTGTGAATGAGACGAAGGGGAAGAGGAAGAGGAGGAGGAAGAGGAAGAGGAAGAGGAAGAGAATAATGTATACGATAAAAACAAGTGTCAAGGCAAGAGGTTAAGTTGTTATGGTTTGCATAAGCTACATGGTACCTTGATCAAAATACATTTTCATATACATACAGCAGTATAGTCGCATTCAGGCAGTGAGCTGTGGAGATGCCAATCTTTTGTTAGTGTCCAGGGTTGACAATGTTTATGTTCGCCATGCCATTTCCTATAGCAATGTCACTGGGCAACACTGAAAATGCTGAACCAACTGTCATCCTCATACCGGGTCATTGTCCCTGACATTAGAGCAAATAATCAAATGTCTCCAAAAGTGAGTTGGAATATTATGTAATGCAGTCCAAAAGCAGCCAAGCTGTCGTCTATGTAGCCCTGCTACGGAAGAGGATTAGGGCCACATGTAAAAAATGTATTTCAGTTCTGAGTTTAAAGTCAGAATTCTGAGAATAAAGTCAATACATTTTTCACATGTGGTAAAGTCGATACATTTTTCACATTTTTCAATTAAGTCCTTCATGGGCTTCCATATGCGACCTTTGCACTTGATGCTCTCTGCAAAACATCACAAGCATTTTCATTAAGTGGTATTCAATATAATACTTGTAGACCTACTTACTTGGTTTACCAGCCATTACTTTACCCTTGTGACTAAAAAAAGGATACCTTTCTATTATTTCTTGTAAACATAACCAGTTTATTAAAGGTGGACAGGTGCATAATTGGAGGTTTCATCATGGGCTTTCATCATTTGGCTTTACTAAACCAAAGCTGGTACATGTCTTGTTTTCTTGTTTTATCAGTCCATATTGAGACTCTCTGTCTGTCTGTCTGTCTGTCTGTCTCTCTCTCTCTCTCTCTCTCTTTATATATATATATATATATATATATATTCACAAAATCTGCTTGAAAAACTTCAATGCATTCCTTTCCTTCCTTCATTTATTCCTTTCCTTTTTAGGCAATATAGGCAACATTATTTTCTTTACAGATCACAAATTATTCAGTTGTATTTTATACTTCTATGCTCCTATAATGGAGCATTCTGCCAATAGAGTGCAATTTAGCATTCACCATCAAAGTTGTCATCAAACATATAAAGTACAGACTAGCATTCCATTTTAGCTGTAGATGTCTGGAGTATAATAGAAGGGGGGAAAAGAAGAATTACATTGACATTAAAATACATTTTTGATTAACGCGTTAAGACATCACATGCTTCTCTGATTGGCTCCGAATTCCTCAACTGCCTGTAAATGATTGGCCCATACTCCTGTCATTATATTTTCTTTGACCAATTGTCTGCACTGTAGACGGGGCGTCAAAGGAGGCGTAGACGCTTCTGGCATTCTGATTAGCGCGGTTAATATCACAACCCTTGTTTGATAACATTAGGGACGCAACACTAGAACAAGGGCAGTGGTTTTTTATTCAGTTTTACTATTTATGTAACCAACAAAATAGAACAGTTAACGCATATAAATAGTGATTTCGACATTCAAGGTAAGATTTTTAATGAACACAACACGGAAAATCCAATGGTCTCGGTAATGTTACACAAACTGCGCACTGCTAATGCTAAAGACCTAACTAGCAAGTCGGCTAACGATAGCTGTCGTTATCGTGCCAGAAATCTAGCTGCCATCAACGATAGCTATCGTTAGCCGAACGAACATCATCTTTGTTATTTTCATATTTGTGTTTTATGTTATTTAGAGCAATTGAGAGATTATAACGTTACACGAGATACGGGTACATCCTTCACGTATTGAAGCCAAACGGGACAATTCATGATGCAACAACTGTACTTTACTAGCATAACAGTTACTGTTGGCTCGCGCAAGCTGCTATGGCTGTCACAGTTCAATCGAGCGCGTAATGTTAGCTAGCATACTTGTATTTGACATTTGTAGCCAGAGCTAACATTGCATATAAAAGAAATGTAGCTGCCAACCATGATCACTGTCAGTTACAAAGCTAGCCCTGATATGGGACCCTGTATCAGGGCTATTACAAAGCTAGAAGTCCCATATCGTGTGTGATTGCAAATATTGTCGGTTAAGGTAGTACTTCCCAACTATTTTGTGTTGATTCTTGTAAACCGTGACTTTGGTTTGATGTACGTGAGATATTCAATCATGAGTATAAGACAGTTCGAGCACAAGTAATTCGAGTAGTTATGCATCTCGACTTAATTCTTTCTTGGGGCAAGGCCCTAAAAACAAGACGATACAAGGCGGAACATTGTTCAACCGTGACTGAATTCCAGCTGAGTTTAGTTTCTTGGCTCCTCGGGGTCTGTCATAACTTGAATGCGTTTCAAATAAGTTATGTAGTGTTTGTATCATCCATACCGATTTCTGCTGGTATTGAGATAAGTAAAATATTTTCTTAATGATTGCTGACTTGAGCAGACCATACGCCAAGAAAACACTGTGGGTCTGGAACAGCAGTTACAACATTTCAGCCATTCTGGTTATTTGCCCCATGAAGAAGGTATTTTTCTTTGTAATATTTATTCAAACCCTGCTGCCAGTCTAACTATCTACTTTTCTTGTAGCCTTTGAACAGCAGGTCCCTCTCCCTATGCGTCCTCTCCAGTGCTCTGCTGTCAGGGTGATGTCAGCAGCCTGTCTCACGCGTCTGTTAAAGTGCAGTGGCCCTCACATGGGTCGCAGTGGTCTTTTACAGATGGCTTTGGTCCCACTTGCACAAGACAGTCACCTCCAATTCACCATCTTCCAGAGACAACTCTACTGCCCTTCAGGGATACGACCCAGTAACACACGCTTTGACCCAGACAGCAGCGGCCAGCCCACCACCTGGGATTCATTTGGCATCTGGGACAACCGTATTGATGAGCCCATCCTGCTGCCACCCAGCATCCGCTATGGCAAACCCATTCCCAAGGTCAGCCTGTCCAAGGTGGGCTGTGCTTCACTCATTGGTCAGCGTAAGGAGAATGAGGACCGCTTCCAGGTTTCTCAGATGACTGACAACATTCTCTACTTTGCTGTGTTTGATGGTCACGGCGGGCCGGAAGCAGCTGACTTTTGTGACAAATACATGGAGAAATACATCAAGTAAGGGAATTAAAGGAATCTACAGGATCATTAATGTAGCGCATAGGTCTACCCAGAGAGGCAGTAAATACCTATGCCTATAGTATGTAATATAATAAAATTACCAACTGGCTTAATACCATTTGTTTCCCAGTGGATGATAATGAAGGCCATACCTTTTGTAATTGATCAATGTCTTCTGTCTTTATTTCAGAGACCTTGTAGCAGAGGAAGACAATTTGGAATTAGTTTTATCAAAAGCTTTCCTTGAAGTAGACAAAGCTCTGGCAAGGCACTTCCACTTTTCTCCAAATGGTACGTTCTTTCATATCACATATAGGTAAATATACTGTACATATACATTTACTGACACTTTCCCCCCTAAAACTTAACCTTATTATCCTACTTTTAGTTTGGTTTTGGTTGGTTGGTTGGTTTTCCTTGGTTTTCCTAGCAGATATGTGACCCTAAAACATAGGGTTAGAGTTCTATCATTTAACTCATAGTTGCTTAATCATTGATGATCAGTAAACCAACCATAGGTAGAGCAGACATTAGTGCCTCATTGCTTCAAAGTACTGCAACTAAACATTAACTTTCTCTCATACTACATAGTATAGTATTTAACACTGGCATTGAAGTGCAGGGTAGGCTTAAGCTGAGCATCCTTCAAACAAATTGAACATGCTCTCCCAATAAAGCATGAGGTCTATGAGGTTTGTCCTCATTGTATAGACATTCAATTTAGTTTGACTTCTTTCAGCAGACATCTTTACATCAGCAGACTTTTCTGGTTAAGGTATCTGTTGATCTAGAAGCTAGAATACCTGTTATGTGGCCATACATCGGCCACGCTGTGTGAAATGTCCCAATATGCCTGTGTGTGTGTGTGCATGTTATCTACGGCAGCTGCTGACCCAGCTAAGAGCTGGAGGCCCTTGGCACCATTGTGGATGGCGAGGGGCTAGATATTGAAGGAATCCAGCGGGTCCTATATCCTGGACTACTGGAAGGTTCCCTATCTTTCTCTCGCTCCTCTTTTTCTTTTTCTCTCTCACCAAGTGTATGCTAAGCTTCTTGTTAGACAATGCTTCAGTTTGAAATGTATAAGATGTGTGTTATATCAGTGACAGATCCAGTCAATGAGATGTATTCTGTTTAATATGCAGAACAGGTCAAAAGAAACATGTTCCTTAAATTCTCAAGATAGCCCTCTGATTTATCTCTAGAGCAAAGCAAGCGCACAAATGTCAGCAAATACATTCACCTTCTGATGTGTTATGGTGTTTCACCACATTTGTGAACTAAGGATTAAGTTCAGTGTCTATATGGATAGCGTAGTTATATTTCAGCTGTTCAAATATACATTGCCGGTACAGAATTCTGGGTTACAATTACATGTTACTTTACCCTGCGATAACAAGTATTGTAACAAATCACTATTTAGTCAGATACCAGTCAAGTACTTCTTGTCACTCCCTCTAGAAAAGTAATGAATTACTGTTCTAAGAGTAATTAGTAAAGTAATTACTTTTGAATTTAATAATGTGTTACTTTTTGGAGTAACAAGCCCAACACTGGACATTTGTGTACTGTTGTAATTAACATTGATAATCACCGGGCCCAGTCTAAGACTGCACACTGCTGTACAATTTGCTCTGGACCTCAACTCTGTGCTAAAATATTTTGATCTGCATGTGACTGTCTCTTCTATTTATTGTTTAACCTCTAGCTGAGACCCCTATGTAAGACTTCCCACCCATGTGTTTATGTAGGTGTTGCATGTGTGTATGTGAGAGAGTGAGATAGATCCTTGTGTTAGTTGGTGTGAACAATGAACTTTTTGCCATGCCATCTCTGTCATCTCTAATGTCATCTCTGCCACCTCTAATGTCATCTTAAATGTCTCTGTAGAACCTGGGATGAATGCAGGAACCACCGCCACAGTGGCACTGCTGAGGGATGGCATTGAGCTGGTAGTTGGTAGTGTGGGCGACAGCCGGGCCATGCTGTGCCGCAAGGGCAAGGCCCTCAAACTCACTGTTGACCACACTCCTGAGAGGAAGGATGAGAAAGAGAGGTACATGCATGTAGGCATTATTGTCAACTGTAATTTATGAAAATGGCAAAGAGATAGAGACATTAAACAGATCAGGATTTGTGCGGGCAAGAAAAATACCCCCTAAAAAAGATATAGAATTTAAAGATCTCTCTCTCAAATGTAAGCTCTACAGTAAGTCAGTAACTTTCCTGTTTTGCCAGAAATTAACCTCTGTCATTCTAGATAATTATTTAGTTTGATTCAAGAACTTAATTATCAAATTCTCAATTTTAATGTGCAGTGACTGTGTTGACTGATAATGTGCACCAGAACTTCCGCTCGTCTTCTTATCTCAAGTGCATGAAGCGCCTCGTCTGTCTATTTCAATAAAAACAGAAAACCACTGTATCTCCCTCTCTCCCATGCACTCTCCACAAGGATAAAGAAGAGTGGCGGTTTTGTGACCTGGAATAGTCTGGGGCAGCCACATGTCAATGGCAGGCTGGCAATGACACGCAGCATTGGAGACTTTGACCTCAAGAGCACGGGGGTAATCGCTGAGCCCGAGACCAAGAGGATATCGGTAGGCGTCTAAAACAGGATCCTCACAACTCAGGAAAATATATATTTAGAATGTTGTTCACTTGGTGTTTTAGGGTCATCTTTAGCAGGTATTATAACACTTTATTACCTTGTGCCAGCTTATAGCCTTGAAGAGATGGTGCAGTGACAAATTGAGTAGAATAGTGTTCTTAAAGTAGAAGTGTATTGTTTTTGTTTTTTTTCATATGCACACATGTCCCTGGCCTAGCTCTATTGATGGTTTAAAATGCATATATGCACGCTCTGTACAGACAGTATGTCTGTACATATGTTACCTCCATCTGTAAATCTGATCATGTGAATACGTTATAATACATATTTGCATGTCTGGACACATTTTATGTATATTTGTTCTCTGATCTGTACACTAAATGTGAAGATGTTATATCTTTATTTATTTATTCACTGTTTTTTTTTCCAATATGTTTAGTAAGTATTTTTCACCTCCACCGTGGAATTGTTACTAAATATTCCTCGCCTGCCCTTCAGTTGCACCATGTCCACGATTCGTTCCTGGCGCTGACCACAGACGGTATTAACTTTATTGTGAACAGCCAAGAGATCTGCGACGTCATCAACCAGTGTAATGACCCCAAAGAGGCCGCCCAAAGGATATCTGACCAGGTATGGGCTTTATATCAGACTTTTGTTAAGAGAATCTGAGGTTTCTCTTCCGTTTCAGCACTTAAAGTTGCAAGAAATTGTTTGTGAACCCTTTTGAATTACCTGCATTCTTCCATAAATAAAATATGGTCTGATCTTCATCAAAGTCATCAATAGATGACCACAATGTGATTTAACAAAAAACCTTTTTGCTTTCTCCTCTCCAAAATAAATCTTTCACCCAATAGCCAACATTTTCTGTGGTTACAGACCTGCCTTCTGTCATTCACAACCCAGTCATGTTACATACAAACCAAAGCAAGACACTTCCGCCAGCTATAGTTCATGAAATGAAACTGAAATTAAAGCTAGATTCTAAACAATTATTAATTTGCTGCTTCCTTCTTTACTGAGAGTAACTCAGGATTTTGACACTGCTGGTTTCAAAATATTTACTTTATAAACAACTAAAATAACAGTAGTAGTAATAATAATAATAGCACACATCTCATAATGTGATAAAAGCACTGGAAAACAATCTACAGTGATGTAAAACAGTAAAGGAATGCAGGAAATTAGCAAAATATCTGATCATGCTGGAATGGTCCTTCTAAGAAACTGGTAATGCTAGCCAGTTAGTCATACCCCACCACTACCCCTATGCTCAACTATAACTTATGTGAATAGATGTTATATAACAATAAACAAGGAGGATTAGTTCAGATCACACAACTCTGATAATTGTTATTCTAAATTGTCTGTCCAGGTAACCCAAATAGCAAATAAAAGTTAGCATACCTTTACACACCTGTTGATATTTTGTCACTATGGTTCTCGTTTCTCTCAGGCTCTCCAGTACGGCTCAGAAGACAATAGCACGATTATTGTAGTACCCTTTGGTGCTTGGGGAAAGCAGAAGGGTTCGGATACTAGCTTCTCCTTCAGCCGAAGTTTTGTGTCCAGTGGTCGCTGGGCATAGTCAACAGGATGTTGAATGACACGGAGTGGTCGGTGGACCTAATTAATGTGCAATACAATGGTGCCCAGCTGAATATATTGTGAACGGTGCAGTTTGCCCAAGTGACAAATAATGCCTTAGGGATACAACATGTTATGTAGAATAGCATGGTATTTATTAGCCTCGGTGAAATGAGAGGCAGTGCATTCATTATGTGCACTAAATGGAACATGTTCTTTTCATACACGGTTTTATTTTAGTATGAAGCTACTGACCTCATAGGTGGTTGATTTTCTGAATGGCAGACAGATATTCATGATGCCCTGCAAGCTATCACTGAACAAGTATGTAGCCTGCTCTACATTAACTTAAGATTGAGACTAGTATGTCATGAAGAATTTGTTTATACTTCCTCAAAATTGCACTTTTTATTTTCAGGTAAATTGAATCAATTGAATTGACTGTTTAGGTGTATTTTCGTCAACATAGTGCATCTGGTTTTTATCAGTTGTTTTTAAGTGTGCAGACTTTTAGCTTGGGCCATTTCTCAGTGTAAGGCTAGGACTACATAGGAGAGAGTGTGAAAATATAGCTCATTGGAATGCACACATTTGTCATTAGAATTCATTTGTACCCTCTAATGGGTAAATGAAAAATTGATGCACCTATCTGGCTCTAATACACTTATTAATCCACTTTGATTCACATTGTAGAACCTTCTCAATCAGGACTTCAACCCTCTGAAACGACAGGAAGACAAGCATAGCGAACAGAAGAAGTGCTAAGGAAATGTGTTCTCATAAGGCATTATATGTAATTGTTGGAATTTCCTTTTTTCATGTTGGTCAAAGTGTTTAAACTACAATCCGTTAGACTATAGAGTTTTAACACTCCATGCAAGTTTAAGCTTTTGAAAAAGCCTTTGACCTTTGGTTGTAAACTTTTAATAGCTTTTACTTTTCTGAATGTCTCATCCTTCTGATTACCCTCCAATACCAAGAGATTCACACAAGCAAGGTTCTACTGTTTGCTTTTTGTATTGATAAGTTGTACTAAAACACCCCCAAATGCATTGATGCCCAATTGTTGTGGAGAAATTTCCAGAAACCTGATGTCTGTGATCCGATGGGGTCGAATGGCTAATCACATTGTTCCTTCCAATGTAAATGAAACTTGCAGCTAGGTTTATATCTGTACAGGGTTTGCTAGGGTACTAAAAATGGTACAGAAATGTTGTGTTTTGTAAATAGTTATTTATGTAATTTTCATAATATCAGGGGAACTGATGGTTCCCACTGTGCTATATTTACTTAATTACATGGATTAAGATTCTCTCATACCAAAATACTTAACAAGTTTGTGCTCTCACCAGGCACAGAGTGCTTGTGTTGTGTAAAGCCCACTTCTAAGAATCAAACATGCAATGTCATGGTGCATATAATTCAGAATCAGAAACAATCAACGCTTTTTCCACGACTTATATTTCACCCACCCAGAGCAAAGCACATTTAATGCAACACTGAATAAAATAATTGCTCAGCAAAGAGCCATATCTGACACGTGAATGTTTGCTTGAATGCCCTCTAATACTAAAAAATAAAATCAAGTCCTGCAGGAAATGGGAGCATTTCAGCTATTCCTGTCTTGGTGGATCTGATGTTAGAGAGCATTTCTAATGTAAGGAACGTGTCACCAGTCAAATCTACTGTGTATCCAGTTTCTGTGTGCTGTTGGTATGATCTTTTGTTTGGTGCTTGTCAAAGTTCAAAAAATGTGACATTTTGAGCTGTACCTATTATATTATATATATATTATATTTGTGCAGATGTTGTGTAACGATCAGTTTGCTATCATTTTTAAGTCACTTGTCTCATTCACCTGTAGAATGAAACCTTGATTCATAGTAAGGGTTTTCATTACACTACACTTGCTCCTCACAAGCCATCTCATCTGTTAATTTTAATATAGTATGTTCAGTTTTGAATTTTATATTGTACAGCTGCTTTGTAACCACATCCATCTGTAATTCTCAACCTATTTCTGGGACCTAAATGTGATTGTTTCAACCATAATGGATTATGACTCTTTATGTGTGGGTCATGTAATATACAGTTGAAAACATATATTAAAAATTATGTATCAAACACCCTCCTGTGTTAGTTGAAATGTATGTGCTGATATTTGTCGACAGCCATTGAAATGTTATGATTTAATAACCCTGGTTAAGCTTTTAGCATATTGTATGCTACGGTAACGGAGCCAGGCTAATACCAAATGTTTCACAAAATTCTGCCATAGTCCCACAAAGTTGAATGTAAAATCAGCCAGTCTTGTGTTTAAGGGCTGAATGTACAGTTGGGAGAAAAGGGTTGTGAATCCTTTTGAATTACCTACATAAATGGCTCCTAAAATATGGTCTGATCTTTATCTGAGTCATAACAATATATAAACACAATTTGATTTAACAATAACACACAAAAGATAGATGGACTGCTTGATTTATAGAGAGAGACTGACAAATCACTACATATTGGTGTGTGTGTGGCGCTCTTCTTTTTGAGGATTTCTTGCCCAATTATTTTTTTGTATGGTCTCTCAGTGTCCATGCCAGACGCCCCCATTTGAAAAGCATTGTCTGTGGTCCCATGCATTATTTGCACAAAAGATTAAACCAACACGCAGGTTTACAGGATGGTAATGTGTGGCGAGAGTGTGAGTCAGCTGTGATGCCCTGACGTTATCCAGTCTGGGTCGCCCAGGCTTCAGCAGCTTAGATGTTGTGCAGCAGTATAAATTCACTGGCTTGCACGACGCGTGGCTCCGAGGACGACTCAGCATCCACCACGCTGACTGGAGCGATCTCCGAGTCTCAAGGCTGGGTAAGTAACCGCAACAAGACATTTCTTAATATTACAACAGCTAATATCGTTATCAGTTGCAGATGATTTCGACAACGTTTGACTGTGGATCCCAGGATCGATTCTGCCTGTGTGGCGAGCGCGATGTTTTCTTTTCTCAGTCCCTGAACTGAAATTAAAAAATCCTTCATATACGTTTTTTGTTTGTATTTATAAAACACAATTAGATATTTATAGGATTTAGAGCACGCAGTGAAATTGTGGCTTGTTGACACAGAATCAGGAATATAGTATTACACCCACCAAGCTCAGTTTTAACATAGCGGTACCTAAGTTAGCCTGCCTACCTGCATACACACCATTTCAAGCTGGTATGCTCTTTCTTGGGCTATATTAATAGGAAGTAGTATCAGTGATGCAAGTTATATGAAAACAATGGAGTTGGTTTTACTAAGTTCTTTTGAATAGCCATACAGTAAAGTTTTTATTATTATTGATTTGGTTGAAGAGTGCCTCAAAGCTCCTCGTTTTAATTGAAAGGGACAACCCCAAACCAAAGAGCATTTTCAACCCACCGCCACATACCAATGATATATTTATACTGTTCTGAACTCATAGTTGTTTTTTATTCATACTGAGGCCTGTTTACGTTGTGCTAATCACTGACTGGAGGTCAGAGTTTACCCACCTTATTATCACTGCATCATTGCATATAAGTAAACACCATTGGTCATGAACTCCCAGGCAGAACACATGTTTCTGTTTATAATACAACAATAACATGTTTCTGTGATTCAATGGAAAAGGCGTGTGGGAGCTACATGCAACTGTTCTTAACCGGTTCTGATTACAAGCTCAGTCAATCCTACTCTGAAGAGCTTTCTATTGTATCTTGTATTTCTATGTACCCTTTATGATTCTTGTTAGTATGACATGATGAACTGTTTAGGTGCCTCGTGTGACTCAGATCCTGGATGCACGCTTCATTATCTTTATGTTCCTATATGATCGCACTCTCACCAAGAACAGATTGTTCAGACTAACGATTAGCATGACCCTGTAGATGTTTAGAAATTAGCCCCCTTGTCCTCCCTTTGCTTTACAATCTCTGTTCAGATGTCTTTATTAAATATACTTAAGTAAATCAAGACTTGACTTGACTCTGAATCTTTAGATAAACATTTTTATTCAACATAAAGAAAATGCTGAAAATGTTGAATGTTACAAAACACTCTTTTGAGTTTATTTTAGCACGCAAAAATTAAAAATACAAGAGGGGATGACAGTCACCATATGAAAGTCAATTTATTATCCGTTTGTTAACATCTTGACAGGGTGCTTGCTGCATAGGATGATGGAGAGAGCCAGTCACATCAACATTGCCATGATAGAGGATATCGGCACCAACGGGATGGACAGGTCAACGGTCATCAGAACTGTTGACCAGGCCAAACAGCCATGCGGTTCCACTGTGAGCTTCCACAACATCCAATACAAAGTGCAGCTTAAGACTGGATTCTTCTGCAAAAGGAAAACCACTCCCAGAGAGATATTGGTGGACCTCAAGTTAGTTGTGAATCGTCGGTCTCTGTCTGTCTGTCTACAGTATCTGTACATCTGTTCATCTACCTCTCTCTCTCTCTCTCTCTCTCACACACACACACACACACACACAAAACATACACAAAAGCAGACAGAGAAATGTTGATACTGAATAATAATAATTACTTTAGATTTGCCTTTACACATGATAATTCAAGGGTAGCTTGTAATTTCAGAGAGCTTATTTATACTCACTTATACTCAGTTATACTCACCATATACGCCACACTGAGTAATTAAGAGCCAAGCGTAGTTGCATTGACATTTATAATATTAATCTGGTGATGTGTTTGTGGTTTGCAGACTTGCAAAAGCACATTGCAAGTTAAGGAATTTTTGACTAGATATAAAAAAAGGAATACTTAATTGGTAATCTTTCCAAATACTTCCATGAATTCCTGAAATGGGGGGCCGTGTCAAAAGGCCCTTTTTGTTCATTCAATATGGCTAATCGTTGTATCATTTCATATCTCAAGTATTGAGGGCATACATACTCAAAGCAATACAAATATTGATGCCGAAACCTTAATGTGTTGCTGCCCAAATTCTTACACCGTAGACTCAAATGTACACAACACAGACCATAATGGACAATAGTGAATAGACCATTAAATTGGCTTCTTTCTGATGGTATTAAATACACCTGACATTTCCCATGGAGGAATGCATAATTTCACACAAGTTTTTGGGCCATTTCCCGCCTTAGTGTTAATTATATGAAATTAAGCATGGTTTCTTGCATATAATCTCTCTGATACACTAAAGATCAGTCTGCCAGGGAATCGAATTAAACACTGTCACGTGACAAGGCTTTTATTCAGCCTTTTAATTCAGTTTTATATCTCACTCTTTTTGGTACTATTGTGTAACTGTTCTCTCTGAATTCAAAGGATTTACTCTTGAATTATTTATGTGCTTTTAACACCATAGTATAGATTTTTTTTGTAAAAATATCAAGAAATGCCCACGACATCAAAAAAATAAATAATCCTTTCCTCAACACTATTTCAGAGATTTATAATGTTGGAGGAAAATAAGTCTAAAAAGTCTACTGTTGGGAATGTTCTCTGGGGTTTTTCTGTCCAAGAAACCTCTCCATGATTCTCACATATAATTGTGCAAAGTTTTTGTTTGTTTTTTTTGTCATTTTTGTCAGTTTTGTTGATTTTGTTTGTTGAAGTAGGGATGAAAAAAAAGCAGTTGAGTGAGCACTGTTGGCTGTTGTTATTTTCTTTCCTTTCTTAGTGTATCCTTACTCTTCATATTTGTACCATAAAACTAAGAATGTGGACTGCAAAGCTAAGATTGCAACTGTTTAAAAAAAATCAAATATGAATGTAAACAATTTGAATATGTTGTAACTTTATTAAATCTATTAATTCATATGAATCATACATCAGTATATCATGACTGCTATGTCAGTTGGTTACGATTGTCTGTTATTTATTTGCAGTGGAATCATGAGACCTGGCCTGAATGCTATTCTTGGACCTACTGGAAGTGGAAAGTCCTCGTGAGTACTGCGCCACTTCTCCCATCAGGGATAAACTCCATATGTTTTCATTCTAGGCACCAAGTACATTTTTATTCAAGACAGTCTGCAGTTGTCCTAAATGCATGTTTGCATTATTTGTCATTCAAAGCTTCCTGGATGTTCTTGCTGCGAGGAAGGACCCGTCAGGTCTCTCAGGAGAGGTGCTTATTGACGGAGCTCCACAGCCTGCAAACTTCAAGTGCCTCTCTGGCTATGTGGTCCAGGTGCCTTTTCATCCGTTTTATTTAGTTTGTAGAGGCAGAGTAAATCAGTAAAACTCAGAAAACATAGAGCAATAACCTGAGAACCGTTGTCACCCCCAGGACGATGTGGTCATGGGCACC